>JBBPBX010068366.1:7395-19147 GCA_038048925.1 Garcialebias charrua
TATTTCTATTTTGATTAATTATTTTTGGTTAGAACTTCAAAGACAAATGTGGTCTCCTCATTTGGGGTGAATATTAATTGATGTCGTAAATTTCCATGTAACTAACATATTCTACTTGAGTGACCGAGTTATGATTATTAAAGTATGAACCCAGTTATTAAACTGTTCTGAACTGCTGGCACCCTGAGAAGGTATACTGTACTAAGAGAAACGAGGGAGGCAGAGAATTAACCCTGCAAAATGATTCTCCAAACGGACGTCATTCAGGATGTCATCCATTAATCACTCCACAGAACCTCACTTCAAGGCATTTGAACTAACCCTTTTAAAAAGTCATTTTAATACATCAGTGTGTGATGATTAAAAATCCAGAGCAGGTGTGACAGGGGACAAGAAAGTTAGCACACAAGGTAACAGATTCCACAAAAAATACAGGAAGTGGAGGTGAAAATCCAAAACTAGGAATTGACATTTTGTCATTTCAGTGTGTTGTACTGTACAGTATATTGCATTGCAGGGCTCTTGAGCCTGGTTTGATGGCCACTACTGTATCTCCACTTGAACATATCTTCTGTGTACTGTACTCAACTACTACCCTGGTGCAGGCAGAATGCTAACAGGAAGTAGTTTTTTTTTTCCTGCCTTTTTGCTCTGCTTTGGTATTTACTGCTTTGTTTTAGTCATCGGTCAACGGCATTGGTCTAATGTTGCTCCACTAATTGGATGTTGTTTTTTTAAATTATCTTTTCAGCAGCAGCAGCAGCAGACTCAGAGAGCTTCCAGTACTGGTGATGATTAGGCCTTTTTGGGGCTGTCATCTTCCTCTTTACGTGGACTCCTACTGGTTCGGGTTGCACCACCGTGTGTTTGTTGATTTGATGCTCAAGTAATTTGGAGAGACTCCTGCAATGCCTCCTTCCCTTTCTATAATGACTCCCTGCTGGGTAATCTCCTGTGATATTGTTACTTTTAATAGTGTATTCAAATGTTTAAAAAAAAAAAAACTAAAAAACTTCCTGATGGATGGAATAAATTATCTTGTGTTCCTATGTAAAATTAACATGACTGCCTCTTTGGGTTAGTAACTGTATTACAGAATAAAAAATAACTAAATAATTTCCATGCATGCAATCCACATGGTGTAAATGTCAAATTTATGAAAGTAGTGTAAAGTATTTTGAAACCCAGCCATTCTTTGAATTGTTATTACTTAACTCCTAACCATGTGTGGGTGAGAGTATTAAAAGCGAGGAATCCCCAAAAAAGGGCAAAGTAAATGAATGAAATAACTGTAAAGATGTAGCAGGAGATGGATGCTGAATTAAGCTGTACACTGGATTTGGTGGTCTACTTTTCCTACACTAAGTTTGTCAGGCATGTCCATTGTGAACTTTGTAAAGGAAACAGTCTAACAAACATGCAACCACAGATTTTTCCATCACTCCTCCCTTTCCATTGAAGACTAACAATAATGACAAATACAGTTTCTCCATTTGGACACATTTGTCTTTTATACACAATCACTTGAAATTATTAGAAGAACATTCAATGCATTTATTGAGGACTTTCTCACTCATAGGCTGCACTGCTGGAAATTTGCTGTTGGAGAGGTGCTTTCAAAGCATCAAATACAAAGTAAAGGGTGCTGGGGAGCATTTGCCAAAAGCAGATAAAACAACAAAACATGGAGTAAAAATAGTTGTGTTTACTTCGCATCACCTTGTGAAAAACTAGTTAGGCTTTCAGATGACTTTTTGTCGTGTTTGGATCAAGACAGTGTTACCACAATTTTGTACCCAGTCCCAACCCTAAGTTAATGGGTTAGGGTAATGATTGCACATTATCTCACATGCAAAACATTTTATTTTTAGGAGCTGAGTGAAAAAAATGTACAACAGAGATAAACAAACAAAGCTGTTGACTTTGTTTGTCACAGCTCAACAATGTGCAAAATGATATATATTATTAAATAATTATAATAGAGCATGTTTCTACCCAGTGGTGGAGAAAGTACTCAAACGCTGTACTTAAATAAAATTACAAATGAACAGACAAAAATGTACTCTAGTAAATAAGTACCGTGTACTTACTTTTAAAAATACTTAAAGTATTAAAAGTAACAGTACTTGCTGAATGTATTACCTAATGCAATGGTCTACGATATCATTAAGTGTACCTACCGTATGTAGATTTTCTGTAATACATTAATAGTGTTTTTCCATTTTAATGAACAATGCTACAGATAATACATGCATTTATTGTGCTTACTCTGTGACACAGTTCACACTTGGCTGTGAATCAGTATTTCAGGGATGACATGCAGAGTTAAATGTCATTGAGCAAAATAAGAAAGAGGAATGATTATATCTTTGAAAGTTTTTATTATCACAAAGTAAAACCAATGTGTCATTTTAACTGCAGTAAACACATTTCAGTAAAAGTTGTCTGCCTGAAGAAAGGAGCATTAGACCTAACAAAGGAACATGCACTGATCATTTCAACTCCAGTTTGTCATCAACTCTAGTTCAAATACTGTCCAGTCAACCTTGTAATGGGTCAATAATGACAATATTTTTACTTCCTGACACCATTTTCAAAACTTGGACCTGAGTGTCGAGCCATTTGGAGACATCTCTTGTCTCCTAACATCTATGAACTGACACATTTTAATATTGCAGCAGTAATTTATTGTTCAAGTTCAGAAGAAGTTGAGTCCAGTCTGGCTCTTTTGGGAGAAAAAAATCTGCCCTGCTGTACCGAGTAGTCTTTCAATAGTCTTTCATGGGTGACACACATTTTCTAACTGACTCTCCACGATGAAATCCATTTTGGGTGTGTTAGTGGTACTGCGGGTGCGCCCAGTTCAATGACATATACAGTATACTAGAATATACGTCATTGGTCCAGCTCTTCTTGAAGGTGGGTCTAACATTACCTGCCCACTTTGCAGTGATTCAATGAACCAAGTCCTCTCTCGCCGTTGGTTACTTTCAAACTAATGAACAAATTAAAAAAACACAACATGAATGTAACTTGTAACACATTATAGAAATGTAGTGTAGTAGAAAATACAGTTACTTCGTGTAAAATGTAGTAAGTAAAAGTAGAAAGTACTCACATTTAACTTTACTTAAGTACAGTACAGATAAATGAAAAGTGTACTAAAGTACAGGAACAAAGTACTTGTACTTAATTAAATCACACCACTGTTTCTACCTTTCAGTTTTCTAGTTAAAAGAAAAACAAACTGGGATTGTTGGGGAGGTACGAGTCATAGTTATATTTTAAGACCACAACAGGGATTAAAGCGCTCTAAAGGCCATTTTACAGTTGATTCAGGAAACAGACAGGAGTGTTTTGTAACATCTTCTTTCAGGGACACATCCTAGCCCAGCATGAGCAGAAACCCACTGCTGCCCCAGCAGAAGGCCTCACACCAGGGCCTTGATTTAATCATTGGCCAGCAAGGGGAGAGGCCAAGCAGGCAACAAAGCTGCCCTCCAGCCCTCCATCCCTTTGTCATCAATGCTCCCTGTTGGTTGAGCCAGGAGAGGCCGTCCCTCACCCTCCACCCTCCACCTGGGCTGTTTGAAGATAAGAGGAACTGTGTGTAAGGGGAGGGAGGACCAGGAGGAGGAGAGGCAGATGAAACCGAGGATGTTTTCTTTGAACTGCTAATCACCGTGTTTAAAGCTGACCTCGCTTCCTGTGTCTCTTTATGTGCTTGGCTCATTAAAATACACACCCAGATAAAGGGGTTGGATGGGAGTTCACTACAGTAACACATCTTTGTTTCACTCATGTACATCTCAATAATCAGTTTATTTAATTAATAGTTGTATAAATCGATAAACTACTACAGGAGAAATGTGTATGTCAATGGCTGAACAGTAGTTTGTTAAAATGCCACTTCATTAAAGTAAGACATAATCTTATATAACATGTGTGACTGTTTAATCATGTCAAGTATGCAAGCGGTTATGTCTCATTAGTTAAGGACATGAAAAATGTGAATTCTTCTTGGCTTCTTTATTCTTTATTATTTTTAGATATGAAAAAAACATGTTTTGAGATATATATATTTTTTACAAGAGTTCAAAGCCAGGAGATGTGCTCAAAATAGCACTAAATCACAATACACATGTGGACAGAAAATGTTTACAAATCACAAACGATAGAAGCTGATAAATCCAAAACCATTGAAAACGTCAGAATATATAGTTTTGCAATAGTCATACAGTTTCAAAGTTCCTTGATCAAAACAAATGATTTGACTTTCCTGTTTATGTGGTTTAGGAGCTGATTTGTAAAATGAATGGCAGTACTGTATTTAAAAGCTTCATTCCTCTCACTCAACAAGGGCTCTTGGTAAAGAAACAAGTTTTGTGAATGGAGACAGAAACCTTCCATTCTCAACTGAAGGCTGTAGACAAGAGGCGAGGAGGCAGAGAATAAGGCTAATGTTTAAGGTTGTTTTTACATCTAATAGTCTGGTAAACTCGGTTTTATTGGGGACCAAAATTCAGAACATTTGTTTACATTTCAGCTGGTGCGGTTCAAATTCACACTGCACTGAGTTATTCATTTTTTCATTTTTTTCATTTACCCTTTATTTATACAGGTACGGTAGTCTCATTGAGCCACAAGAACTCATTTTCAAGAGAGACCTGTTTTAGGGAGCAGATGGTGGGGGTTAAGGGCCTTGCTCAGGGGCCCAGAGAGGGGTGAATGGGGGTGGAGGCAGGTGTGGGTGTTTCACCTTTTCCACCCACATTTTGATGTTGACAGTACCGGGGCTTGAACTGGCGATCTTCCGATCACAGGCCCACTGTGTTGAGTGTTGTGATAATAAGCACTCGAGTTGAAGTAGATGACAACTTGTTTTAATAACTGATAAAGCTGTTATATTACAGAGCAGTAACGGGTCCGAACCTGCCTCGTGCCCAAGCGTTAACCCAACAGCCAGGTGCGCATGCGCAGACCCGGAACTCCCCAGAACTACGGCAGCTGTGAAGGCTCAATATTACTGTGTGCACAGTCAATATTCTACATCCTTTCTCCTTAGCTCATGCCTATCATCATAAACATTAAACAGTCACTTGTGCCGCCATTTCAACAGTAACATTCTAACTTGCAGTTTTTTTTATTTAATACCCAGACCTGATGATGAGAAAACACTTCATCACTATAAACCTAAACAAATAGATTGGATAGCAAACATTGGATAACATTTTTTTTTTTTTAATAATCATAACAACATGAACAATGCAGCCACATTGTAGGGCTATAGCAACAAAATACACAGTCAATGGCACTAGTCCAAATACTTGGGATTCGGTTTGCTGACACGGCCTGAGCGTGTCGTGTAGAGTTTGTTTGTCACCGGTGAGGATGGATTATCAACCGGAACTTGGACCCCATAATACTCCGAGTCCACCTCCTGCCGCGTTTGTCCGGTGACGGCGATGGGCTTGCCTGGGACAGGGCCAGCACTCTGATCCAGAGAGTCGTCTGGATCAAACTCAGATGGGGGAGGCTCTGCCACAGGTAGGATGTGTTTCCTGTTCCTCCTATAGGTTTGTCCTTCCGACTGAACCAGATAAGACCTGGGCTCAGAGCACATTTCCTTGATGGTTCCCATGCGGTCATGACCCTTTTGTGTTTGTAGCCTGACAACTTGTCCATTCTCCAGTGGCTGAAGAGGTCGGCTCGTCCTGTCATAGTACGTCTTCTGTGCCAATCTTTTGTGGAGGAGTTGAGCACTGATGCCCTCAGGATCACACGTGTCCGGTGCCAGCAGTTCCTTTGGGAGAGGAAGTGTGGTACGTGT
The DNA here is from genome assembly GCA_038048925.1 of Garcialebias charrua. Classification (NCBI taxonomy): domain Eukaryota; kingdom Metazoa; phylum Chordata; class Actinopteri; order Cyprinodontiformes; family Rivulidae; genus Garcialebias; species Garcialebias charrua. Next base: position 13,226 of record JBBPBX010068366.1, read on the forward strand.
TTGTCTCGACATGAGTCGTTGTGCCGGAGATCCCAGTGTGGTATCACGAGGTACATTCCTTAAGTTCAGCAGGCTGAGAAAAATGTCAGTTTTGTCTCTGTAAGACTTTTCCATGAGGCTTTTGGCACTGCGAACAGCTCTCTCAGCTAGTCCATTGGACTGAGGGTACTCGGGGCTGCTCTTGACCAAAGTGAAGTCCCACTGTTTGGCAAAGTCTTTAAAGCGTTGGCTTGTAAACTGCCTGCCATTGTCTGATATAAGAGTGTGAGGTGCTCCATGGACTGCAAAATGACGTTTCAGCTTCCCAATGGCTGTAGCAGATGTGAGATCACGAAGCAGGTCAATCTCGAACCAGCCAGAGTATGAGTCGACGAGTACCAAGTAATGTTTGCCATGCCACTCAAAGATGTCGGTGGCCACTATGGACCAGGGTAGCTCTGGAATGGGGTGCAGCTGCAGTGGCTCCTTCTGTTGATGCGGTTTAGTACTATTACATGCCGAGCATGTCTGTACTACCTCGTCAATGTCTCTTGTCATTGTGGGCCAGAACACTATGTCTCTTGCCCTGCGCTTGGTGGCCTCAGCACCTGGGTGTCCTCTGTGAAGTATGTCCACATACGTTTTCTGTAATGAGAGGGGAATTACAGTTCTCTGCCCCTTCATTACAACGCCCTCGACAACAGTGAGTTCATCCCTAAAGGGAAAGTACGGATGTGCTACATTTGGAAGAGAACGCAGTTTGACGGGCCATCCATGTTTGATGATGCCGGTGAGTGACTGGAGAGTTGGGTCTGTAGCTGTGTGCTCTTTTAATTCCTCCAAACGAGCCGAAGATATGTAACTCACAGACATCACGTCGAAATCATCCACTTCATTTGCATGTTGGGTGGTGCAGCTCCTCGGCGCTCTTGATAGTGTGTCGGCCAGGTGCATTTGTTTGCCGCTCTTGTATACAAGGTTAATGTTGTATTTCTGCAGCCTCATCATCATCCTTTGCAGCCTGGCAGGTGCTGCATGGATGGGCTTTTTTATTATTGTCACAAGAGGCTGATGATCAGTTTCAACGGTTATCTGTTTGCCATAGATGTAGTCGTGGAATTTTGAGCATGCAAAAACAACAGCCAGCAGCTCTTTTTCGATTTGGGCATACCTTGTTTCAGTGTCTGTCAGGGTACGTGAAGCATAGGCTACTGGTTTGCCTTCCTGCATGCACGCTGCACCAAGTCCATATTGTGAAGCATCACAGGTGAGTGTAACGTGTTTGTGAACGTTGTAATAAGAGAGTACTGGAGGGTTGGACATGTGTCCCTTCAATGTCTCGAAAGCACGCTGCTGTGGTTCGTTCCATAACCACTCTGTGTCTTTGTGCGTGAGTTGCCGGAGTGGAGCAGAGATTTCACTGTAGGCTGGTATAAATTTTCCCAGGTAGTTGACCATGCCGAGAAACCTTTGTAAGGCTGAAATGTCCGTTGGCACTGGAATGTCACTTATTGCCTTTGTTTTTGATGGGTCAGCCTTTAAACCTTGAGCAGTAAACACGTGACCAACATAGCTGACTTGGTTCAGTCTGAACTTGCATTTAAGAGAGTTGAGTTTTAGGTTTACCATTCTAGCACGGTCGAGTACTTTTCGTAGGTTGGCATCGTGCTCGTCAACGTCCTTGCCACCAATGAGTATGTCGTCCACGATGATGGCGCAGGGGTATCCAGCAAAAATCTGTTCCATGGTGCGCTGGAATACCTCACTCGCAGAGCAGATCCCAAACGGCATGCGTAGAAATCTGTAGCGACCAAAACAGGTGCTGAAAGTGGTGAGCAGGGATGACCTGCGGTCCAGTGAAATCTGCCAGAAGGAGTTCTTAGCATCCAGAACTGAAAATACAGTAGCATTAGACATCTGTGATGCAACGTCATCTACTGTACGCATTGGGTGATGTGGTCTTTTCAGAGCAGTGTTGAGGTCTTTGGGGTTGATGCATATTCTGATCTCTTGTTTGTCTTTCTTGTTGGTGGCAACCATGGACGACACCCAATCAGTTGGATCAGATACTGGTGTGATTACACCTAATTCTTGCATCCTGTCTAATTCAGCTTTGACTCTGTCTTTCATAGCTACTGGGATGCGGTGAGCAGGACGGATTACTGGCCTCACCTCTGGGTCAAGAGTCATTGAGTATGTAACTGGGAGCTTGCCCAACTCATTTGAGAACAGTTCACTATATTCACGTCTAATTTGCTGTGTGAAGTCCTCAGGTGTGTTGACACTGAGCTGATGAACCTGTGTGCTAAGTGTTACAAGTCCCATTTCCAGTGAAGCATTTAGTCCAAGAAGTGGTAATACATTCTCATTGATAATGAAGAAGGGTACAGTATACTCTAAAAAAGCTAAGTCTGGTCCTCTGGACATTCAAAAAATAAAACAAAACAAAGCAAAAAAAAAAAATGTAGAAACGTTTCGTCTTTCGTCCGAAAGACTTCCTCAGTCTGAGTTGCTGTGTTCAGCTCAGTCTTATAAATAGCACCCTCCCACAGTGTTGCACAACCAGTTGGCTGATGACAGCCTGAAACCAGCTGCTCACATGATCAAGGAGGGCCATCAGCCTAACAATGGATCATTAGCACCCTGATGGTTGTTTGCTATTCACAGAGGGCTGAGTGATACTAGCAATAACAGCATTGTAAGAGGGGGACAGTTGAACCCGGAGGCCTCCACCCCTGTTTAATGATGGACGGTTTCTTTTCACAAAGATGGCCTCCTTTACTCCTCTCTCAAACCATCGTTCCTCTCTATAATAATAATAATAATAAACTTTATTTGTATAGCACCTTCCACAATGCCTTGCATTGACCAAGGTGCTTAACAGGATAAAAAGAAGAATAAACGGGAACAATAGATCAATGAAAATAGAATAAGAAACCACAGCGATAAAAGAAGGCAATGGAAATAAAAAATGCTACATACTAAAATAACACAAGTAATAAAAGTTACACACAGAAAGCTTTTTTGAACAAGTGAAATAAAAATGCAATTGAAATAAAGATGCTACATACTAAAATACAAAATAATAAAAGTTACACACTGAAAGCTTTTTTGAACAAGTGGGTCTTCAGTTTGGTTTTGAACAGAGTCGGATCGGAGGTGGCACGCAGCTCAAGGGGGAGGCTGTTCCAGGCTTTTGGGCCGGCAACAGAAAATGACCGGTCTCCCCATTGCTTGTACCTCGAGCGAGGCACCTCCAGCAGGTGTTGACTGGCAGATCGTAGGTCCCTGCCAGGCTGATGGACTTTCAGAAGTTCTGAGATGTAGAGGGGAGCAAGTCCATTCAGAGCTTTGAAAACAAACAGCAGCAACTTGAACTGTATCCTGAACTGAACTGGGAGCCAGTGTAGAGAGGACAGGACAGGAGTGATGTGATCCTCTATCAAGGATGTGAACATCTTCATCCTTGAAAGAGTGACCGCTGGCGTGGAGATGAGTGTAGACTGCAGAGTCCTGACCTGATGATGTTGATCTTCTGTGCTGGGCCATCCTTTTGGCCAGTGGCTGTTTAGTTTCCCCGATATAAGACTGATCACAGCCCTCCTGACACTGAACAGCATACACAATATTACTCTGTTTGTGCCGGGGGACTGGATCTTTGGGATGAACCAGTCTTTGCCGTAATGTATTTTGGGGTTTAAAAGCCACTGGGACGTTGTGTTTAGAGAATAAACGTCTCAATGTCTCTGAAACTCCCGCAACATACGGAATGACCACTGGTCTGGGTCTGGGTTCCTTCTTTTCACCTGATGGCTGGCTGGAGTCCTGTTTGGGTTTCTTCTCTGCTTTCAGGAAGGCCCAGTTAGGATATCCACATTTCCCTAGAGCCTGTTTTGTGTGTGATTTCTCCTTCTGTCTGGCTCCTAAGTTAGTGGGGACGCTGTCTGCTCTGTGGTACAGAGTCCTGATGACTCCTAACTTGTGCTCCAGAGGGTGATGGGAGTCGAACTGTAAATACTGGTCTGTGTGGGTGGGTTTGCGGTACACATCAGTTTGCAAATTTCCTCTATCAGAAACTGAGACCTCACAGTCCAAGAAAGCCAACCTGCCATTTTTTACATCTTCTCGTGTGAACTTGATATATTTATCCACAGAGTTGATGTGATCAGTGAAATGTTGGACTTCCTGAGATTTAATTTTAACCCAGGTGTCATCAACATACCTGAACCAATGACTTGGTGGTCTCCCTGAAAAGGAAGTCAAGGCTTTCTTTTCTACCTCCTCCATGTACAGGTTGGCAACAATAGGAGAAACTGGAGACCCCATAGCACACCCATGTTTCTGCCTATAATATTGCTCCCCATATGTGAAGTAGGTTGACTGCAGGCACAGTTTCAAGAGTTGACACAGTTGTTCTGTGGAAAGTGTGGTCCTGCTGTTCAGAGTGGTGTCTGATTTTAACCTTAAACAGACCACCTCTACTGCATGAAAAGAAACCGTCCATCATTAAACAGGGGTGGAGGCCTCCGGGTTCAACTGTCCCCCTCTTACAATGCTGTTATTGCTAGTATCACTCAGCCCTCTGTGAATAGCAAACAACCATCAGGGTGCTAATGATCCATTGTTAGGCTGATGGCCCTCCTTGATCATGTGAGCAGCTGGTTTCAGGCTGTCATCAGCCAACTGGTTGTGCAACACTGTGGGAGGGTGCTATTTATAAGACTGAGCTGAACACAGCAACTCAGACTGAGGAAGTCTTTCGGACGAAAGACGAAACGTTTCTACATTTTTTTTTTGCTTTGTTTTGTTTTATTTTTTGAATGTCCAGAGGACCAGACTTAGCTTTTTTAGATTTTTCTACCTGGATTATTGAGCATGCATCAGGGTACAGTATACTGTTTGCTCCCTAGGTGGCAGCATAGGTTAACACATCCAGCAGTTTTAATCTTACTACCACCATATGCAACAAGGTTGGTGGGTTTGCTGCAGGGCTTTATTTGTTCATTTTGTCTCACTTGTTGGAAAGTCCCTGCTGAGAGGACATTGCATTTAGCGCCTGTGTCCACCTTCATTTCAATTGAAGTGTTATTAATTGTTATTGTAGCAAAACCCTCATCCTTTTCATGTGTTTGGGTGACAGCTGATGCTGCGTTCCAGTTGTCCTCGGAGGTCGTAATTACGAGCTTCCGAGCAGTAAAAATCAACTGGAACGCCCCCTCAGGTCGTAATTACAACTCGTGGACTCGGTCTCGCCGCACCATACCCGAGTTCGCCGAGATCATCGTTTCAAAATGGCTGCTCCTCGCATCAACAGTGAGTGAAAGAGTTACTTTTTACTCTTTTTCGCAGTTCTTTGTGGTTTACTCAACCGTAACTTCACATTAACGCATTCAGGCACTGTAGTTCTTTACAGTAACGATAATGATATGTTTAAACAGCCGCTGTGCGTCGACAACGGCTCGCTAAACGGCTGTGAGGCGGCATTGTTGTTGTTTAGCACAGTACTCGTTTTAGCTGTTCAGCGTTCATTGTTTATCATTAACTCAGTAACACATGTCGTACTTTACAGTGATTATTATACGATATGTCGCCTAATAATTAGAGGGTGTTTCTAAGCGGTTTGTGTTTTCTAAAGAACGTGATTGTTGTGTTGATGATGTAGCTGCGTAGGAGGCCTGCAACATGTTGTTTTTTGTTCACCTTTACATGTGTTTTTAGCTAGTAAACTAATGTTTTGCACCATAAACTGTTTTTAAAAGGTCTATCAAGATTTATCTTGGCTTGTCAGGGTGGGAATCCAGTTTAACAGAATCAATTATTTTGTTTAAAAAAATGCAAAACTTGAAACCCAAACCATCCTGTCAATCCACAGCTGTGTGTGTCTGTGTTGGGGTGTGTGTGTGTGTGAGAGAGAGAGTGAAAATCGACCTTATTTATAATTAT
>JBBPBX010068367.1:0-19146 GCA_038048925.1 Garcialebias charrua
AATCGGCCCATCTTGTGTGCGTAATTTCAATCATGTGCCCTGTCAATAAAGATATATTCTATTCTTCTAAAGACCTGAAATCGTTTCTCAAACTCCCTCACAACCCTGAAATCTTGTTTTTGTGCTGTTTCACATCAGGATGAACGCTTGCTGCGCACATGAAGACAGGGAAAATGAGCAGGGGTCTCCACTTGCTATCTGCTGCATAGATATAATAAACACTAGATAAGACAGCCCCGCTGTTGGCCAATGGAGACCGACATCGTCAGACGGCGGCCATCTTGGGACAGACAGAACGCCCACTCTTAACATGAATGTGAATGGTGCATTCACTATTAAAATAACCATAACTTGCTTAATTTCCATCCGATTTTAAAACGGTTTGGTTTGTTATAAATGTGAGAGATGTTGTTATAATATGGTATACTTAAGATGGACGTTCACATGAAAATAACGTTATGTAGACACTGTATTGCACTAGCAGTATACACAATAAGATTATATTTACATCTATTTCTAAATACATGTTTATTTCCAGCGAAATTAACTGACATATGTTACAATGCTAATAAATATTTAATACTATTTCATCATAAATAGTATTATTATTGGTGATATGAAATTAATTTATGCCAATTTTTTTCCCTACACATTTAAATATTATGTAATATTAAATACATTATTACACCAACCTTGGTCAATATGTGTAGTTTATTCTTTTTAGATACATGAAAAGATTTAATAATTGAGAAATATAAATAAACAAACAAATAAACAAAAATAAACATCTGATAGTGTGACATCTGATAGTGTGACAAGACTCTCACTCCCTCGGTGCAACAGTAACTATTTAAACATTAAAACACTGAAACATATAATAATAGACATAAGCATAAAATAGTAAAACTTTAACACTGTCCTGAGTTTTTGCATAGTGGTATAAGAGTATGAAAATTTACACCAACTCTAAAAACTAAAGCACTAAACATTTAATGAACATAATACTGTTCTGAGTTTTTGCATACTAGTACAAAAAGTAAAAAAGTATAAAAAGTATAACTATAAAATAAACTAAAGGTTCTAGCATTGACATTTGCAAAGTGGCAAAGCAGCATATCAGTTAATGTACACAGTATATGCATGAGGTAGTAGTTCATGTTGTTATAGAATGGCATATGCAGTAAGGCACATTGGGCATCCTTAAATAAGGCTGGTCAGAGAATACTGTATGTGTATCAGCAGTGGTGTAGATATAAAAGTAGTGTAAATGTAAACAGTAGTAATAAATGTAAACAGTAGTAATAAATGTAAACAGTATTAATAAATGTGAACATTGAATGTAAACAGTAGTATGTAAACAGAGAATGTAAACAGTAGTATGACTATAGGCAGTGATGTAATACAAACATTAGTGCAAATATGAGAAATAGTGCAAACTGAATGATCACATGACCGAGAGTTTAGTGAATAACCCGTTTGACGACACAGAGTCCAGTGTTAAAATCTTTGTGTTTTTGGAGCTAATGCCCTTTAAAAAGGACTGCCTTGGTGTGCTTCTGCCTCATGTTGCCACTCTGTAAACGCAAATTATTGATTTTTGCCAAGTGATGTAGCCTTAGCTTGAAAAACAATGAGACAACTAATGAGAGCAGCATATGGTGGTGACTGAAGTCCTCAGAACTGAAGTGATCACTGCAGAGCAGTGTCCTGTCCAGGGCAACAAAACCCTCTCTTCTCAGGGCAACTTCCCACTGCCGCCTCCTCTCTCTGGTTTTGGGAAACCTTAAAAACATGAAGAAGATGGTCATTATTTTCCACACTTCCTTTCTTTACCTTTGAATTATAGTAATGACAATTATACACATATATCATACTTTTGGTGTGCTTGCATTTACTTTTGGTACAATAAAACAGCTATTAAAAATTGTGTCCAAAAGAAACACTAAATCATACATCATAATTTATATAAAGATACTTTTACAAGCCGTATACCATACCATACCATTTTATTTATAGAGCACTTAAAACAACAACAAGGTCAACCAAAGTGCTGTAAATATATATTATGTCATTATTATGTAAATATATATTATGTATAATATTATGTCAATAATATTATCTCACATTTTGGTGTGTAGCATGACCAATAATGTGCACTGATCCAAAATATAACTATGATTATTCTAATTAAAGTAATAATACTGTCACAGAGTCTTACTTGTGAAATGTGATCCCAAGGTTTCTTGTTTTGATGTTACGCCTATTGGAGCATCCATAGGCTGCACAAAAGTCAGGCATCTTGTCAAAGAGTATTTCTGTAAAACACAAAGCAGTAATTAGTGTTGAACATACCAAACCGCTTGGAAATCATGTGCAGCTTTAGTTCAGTTAAAAACAAAGAGCTCCTAGTGATCTAAGAATGCTGGGGAAATATTTGGAATACTGTACTAGCTAGCCCTTAATCAAAGGCTCTTGTTAATAGTATGCTAATAAATACAATCATGATCAAGATAGTCATTTACAGTAGTTTGTAATAAAATAGTTATTGGTGTAATAAAAACAGATTCTAGATTCTCGATGAGTGTGACACCCAAAACATGAATAAAACGTTTTAAAAAAGACAAAAGTGCTGTCTGACTACCAAAGAAATCATAGCCACGTTAATAACGTTTTTAAAAAGATAAACCGTTTGTAAATCCGTCAAGATTACAGCGAGTTAAGAGTATTTTTGTTTGTGTAAACCCCTCACCTCCATTCAGTTTCAACAGCTGCAGCTAATGTTGCTGTCTGTCGCAAGATGGCTGCCACGTGACGACGCCGGAGACTCCGCCTCAGCTTATCTAGTGTTTATTATATCTATGATCTGCTGCGTCTCCCATACTAAAACACAGCGCCCCTGGGTCCTAGAGGCAGCCGGTTTGAGTAGGACAACATAGGAACTGACTAAAACACAGCGCCTCTATAGCGGACAACATAGGAACTGCAGATTTTTAAGAAAATAGCGTTTATTCTTTTTTTTAATAATTCAGATTCATCTGCGGGCCGACTAAAAACCCCTGGCGGGCCGGATGCGCCCCGCGGGCCGGGTCTTTGACACCCCTGATCTAATGCCCATTTGCCATTTCTGCTATTCAGTCCCACAATAAATTCATTACTTCAATGTCATTACACTTTGCATCCAAGGAGCCACAGTCCTCATCATTCTTGTAAAACTCCCCAGCCTGCACTCACTCCCACCCTCTGTCCACAGAATTATAATTCACATAGGCTGCATGGATGCATCCTGTCATCACTGCAAAACCACCAGAACTGAGTTGAACAAACTTCTGGAATTTCTCAACACCTGTATCAAATAAGAGTTTATAATCTGTAGGACAAAACTTATGTTCCTTCAAATTATTTTTTTTCCTGAGGAATTACATACGTTTTTATTACATTCTGTGTACATATATATATCACAGTAAAACCACTTAAAATATTATTTTGAATTAAACTTGTTGATGACATCATGACTTTTTATTTGTTTTGGAGCATTTTAATAAGTGGACAGTATTGAAGTGACTGTTCTGATGATATGTCAAGAAATAAACTAATATACCAGACATTTTCTATTTCTGAATTCCTGGACATGTTGGTGTAACGGATTGTATTTTCTAGTTGAAATTGAACGCATCGTGATGCTGTAACAAGCTGTGAAGAAGAGAAAGATTTTAAAACATCTGAATGGTGGACAGCTTGACTGCAGGATCCAAACAGTTCCTAACACAGCTTAGCTCCACACTTCACTTTAGACTGCAGTAAATAAATACATACCTGTGTAACCCTGATGTTTGGTTTGATACCAGTGAACTGATGAATCGCTCACCCAGGAACTCTTCTCAGCTTCACAACATTTATTAACATGAACTTCATCTGTAACAGAAAAAAACATGTGGTTGGTGGTGGTCTGACATGTAGCTCCTGCCCCAACTCTGAGAACGTCAGGCAGTAAAAAATGTCGTCAAGCCAGTCTCCACTTCCAAAATGATGGTTTTGTTGTGCACACAAACACTATGAATTATGGTAACCTTTGTGAGTTTTCAAAATAAAAGCTGTTAATGACGTCATACTTGCTGTTGTTACAAAATTATTTGTGGATGATTTATTTATATTATTATTTATAATATGATTTTATTATTTATTATATAATATGAGAACTGTTACCATCAGGGAAAAGGTACAGATCAATCAAGACAAGAACAAACAGATTTAAATATAGTTTTTATCTGTTCCACCATTACTGAACTTAACAAAATCTGTAATAAAAACTGAATAAGGGACAACTGGTGTAATATCAATCTGCTTGTGTTGCACATTTGGAGTGTTTCAAACCTGTTATTAACTTTAATACAGTTTATATTTTTATATTGTTTTATATTTTATTGTTTTTACTTTTGTTCTGGGAAGCAAACCCAGATTTCACTGTATTCATGTGCAATGATAATAAAGGTCTCTTCTATTCTATTTTGCAGCAGGTTTTGAATTGTCTTCTGCTGAACTTGATCCACCACAAAGACTGTGTGGTTCACAGAGTTTCTGCACAAATCAAAATATGAAACTTTAAATTAAAATGTTCTCAGAGAACAATAAGTATAATTTTTATACACACTAACCAGAAACCTCCAGTGATTTTGGTCGACATGGACAAATAACACAAAGCTCTTGTAATTCTCAAAATTTACCAGTAAAAAGAAACACTTGATGTTAAAATGTTATAAATGTAATTTCTGAAATTAATGTACAATTTTAACTGTTATTTTTCCAAATGGTTATTGTCACTTAGAAATATTAAACATATAAATTATTTTAATTTAAACATTCCTGTTTTTTCTTGAACTATGTTGCATTTCAAAGAGACAAACTTTCTGCACAGTAATGATGTGATTTGTGGTAAAGTCGTACTTACCCTCACTGTTTCTACAACATCCTGAAGAACGAGCAACAAACACAGCAACTTAGGGAAAATTACATGGAAAATGTCCAACTTTGGAGGGCCTTTATTTTGAAATTGTAGTGGAACACCTGATCTCGAACTTTCAGTGAAAAACACTTTTTTTCACTGAAGCTCTCAAGTGAATCTCCTTTTCTCTGAAAATCTACAATGGAGGACAGAATCACTGTTTTAGTCCAGTTTAGTTTAATCAAGAAACACACATTATTTCAAAAGAGACTTCCTTTTAATTTGTGTTAATGCAGAATTGATCAACTGAATAGCTTTTGTCATTTTATGATCTGTTATTTGCATGAGTTGTCACTCTTATGCTGGTTTATTCTTCAGTACGATGGTGCTTTAAATCTATGGCACAGTTCAGGGTAAACTCTTAAGTGAAACTTTGCAACTTTGTCTATGAGTTAGACATAATATTCACTTGACTGGCGATTCCATCTGTCTGTTTCTCTAAAACAGTTTTTCCTGCCTGTCCTTCAGATTTTTCAACTCTATGAACTGCAAAGTCACTCCTTTATTTTCTCTGAGCAGCCAATGAGCGGAGTGAAGTGGGCTAGGTCAAGCCCTCCACATAAAACCCTAACTTCCCGTCTTGGGGCAGTGCAAAAGGGAAACTCGAACTATGTTCTTCTCTGAAACTGGTTGAACGTTGTGGTCAAATGCCAATTAGACCTATGTTATCAGCCAGGGTTACAGCTCAGCTTTGCTGTAACTCCCTCAATCCAAGAATTTCTTTTCTGAAAGTCTTATTTTGAAAACCAATCAGGACGTGGCCTTGTTTCTGCCAAGAAAGGCGCTCTTCACGTATCGTTGAATCAGTAAACACGTATTGAAGTTCAACTGGACGTCTACTGGACCACACAATCCGTTAGTGTCCACACTACTTCTCAACTCTTATCACCAAGAGACGTGATCGTCACCAGGTAAAGAGTCGCTGATTGTTTGCTGAGCGTGCGGAAGTCCAGCCGGACTCGTTTGGAAAAAGTGTCACCCTGTCTCATTCAAAATAATTAACTTCTTTTAAACTTCATCTTTCATTCCATTTCTTCCTCCTAAATTTATTTTTCCTAAGCCAGTAACTCTCAAGTATATGTGCCTGCAGGAAGTTAAAATAATAATTTTACTTGTCTGTTCAAATTGAATTTTCTCTACAGTAGTTTATTAAATCAGAGCTAATCTCGATACAAATGTTTGATGTACTTTCATGATTTTGTCAATAAAATGTTCATCTCCTGGTGAATCAACATAAGTTGACGTTTCTCGTGAGATTATATCTTGTCTGGTCATATTTAATCGTAGGGCTGGGCGATATGGACAAAAAATCATATCTCGATATTGTTGTGATATATCGCGATATACAATATATATCTCGATATAATTTTCTTTCCATAAAAGAATAACAAAAATATATTTCTGAGTCAAAGCTTTGTCCCAGTTGTCACACAGCAACATTTATTAACAAACAGCTGTAACTCTACAAAATAAATGTCTAAAAAAATGAACTATTTACATACATTACTTTATTTTTAGACATTTATTTACACCTATTAAATAATAGTCCTCTTCAGCAGAGGGCAGCTGTCTCATTGCCTCTGATGTGTGTCCCATCAGTGTATGAATGTGATAAAAGTACTGATTATTCTTTGTACAGTTCTAGTAGAGTGCTGTATGAATGGGTAAATGAGGACACAGATTGTGTTTTAAAGAGCTTTGAGTGTCTTGATAAGATAGAAAGGTGCTTTCACTTTAGTCAGTGTTTGTGAACTGCAGTAAATGTGAGCCTGTGGTACAATATATTTGATATACTGTATCCGGTTTTATTGTGAAAGGGTCAGGGGGTTGTTTCCGGGTTCACGAAAGACGTTCTCTAAGTTGCTCTACAAAGTGTTGCATTGAATCCTTGTGTAAAAACACGACAGCCTCCACTCAGAAACGTGAACCGAGAGGCGGAGACATTATTAAATCAGCAGTTTATCATATAGCGCCAAAGACACGGTCAGTCTCAGCTGTGGAAGAAGGCGGCTAAAGCGTTAGCCATCTTGTTAGCCGCTGAGGACTGTATCTTTGGCGATGTGATGAGCTGCTGATTTATTAATGTCTCCACCTCCTTCTGCTCCTCTCATGAAAGCGCTGCAGTGCGCGCACGACTAAATGAGCTTGGACCCGTGGTTTGTTTAATGAAGCAGGAGGCTGTAAAAAAAAAACTCAGTTCTGCCGTTTCACATGCTCCACTCCGCTGTTTAAATGGTGAAAAAGATTCGTAGATCTGAGCCTTCGTCGGGATTATTTTCAGCATCGTCTACAAAAATATTTTTTCTGCCCTCATCTGACCATTTAAATCCAAACTAGCTCAGGAAAAACATTGTTCTTTTCCCCCTCAGCAGCTAGCGTCGCGACTCTTCATATCTTCCGTGTTTACTTCTTGTTGTGCTGAAAGGCTCCGCCCTCCTGCAGCCTGCAGGAAGGAGGGGCTGGGTCTGTGCTGCTCAGTGAAGGAGAAGGAGGGGGGCGAGTGGGAGAAAACAGACAGACGGAGGATTCTCGATATAAACGTATAGTCTCGTTTTATATCTCTTTAGAAAAAATCTTGATATTTTAAAAATATCGATATATCGCCCAGTCCTATTTAATCGGTTTAAATCCAAAAAAGAGTGAACTTGTTATAAATTTGGGTCAGATCAAATCTGCTCCAACTTTATTTAGAATATGGTAAAGTCAGTAAACTGACCACTACCTAATACTTCCTACAAAATTCACATGAGATCTTGGTGACATTTGGTGAGTAACATCTGGAGATGTTCTACAGTCAGCCTGAAGTGAGACTGGTCACTGGAAACTAAGAGTTTTGTTTTAATATAAATGGAAACTACAGAGAAAACAATTTAACATTCTCACATAATGAACATACAAATAACCACAAAACAGAGACAAAAGTTAAATATTATGGATCCATATTCACAGGAGGACATTAAAAATCATTTCTGAACATAGACCAGCAAGAATGACTTCAATCATCTAGAGTCAAAACATGAAAAACACATTGAAGTTTTTTATTTATTTAACTTAGCAACACAAAAAGTTCTCTACTCTTTGGATATGGGGGCGACATTCAAACTTTTAGTGGAAACAGCTGAGCAGGAATGTTGGTCCCATTACAGCTTCCAGTGCTAACATGTGTTTTATGTACAGAGTTTGTACCAACAGGAGACACACATCAGCTTTTATTTTGAAAGAACCTCGCAAGCGTGACTACCTAATTCATGGTGTTAGCGCGTGCACAACCAAACCGCGTGAGCGCTGACTTTTAGAAGTGGAGGCTGCTGGACCGAAGTATAATATTGAACAATTTTACTAGAAATTACAACCATACCTGTTAGAGAACAAACATGTGGTTGGTGGAGGTCTGACGTGAAGCTCCTGCTCCTACACAGAAAAACACACACACAGTCACGAGACTAGATTATCCAAGCACGTGACAACGAGACGTAGCTGCTAACAGCTACACATGCTAACAGCTACACATGCTAACAGCTACACATGCTAACAGCTACACATGCCAACAACTACACATGCTAACAGCTACACATGCTAACAGCTAAACATGCCAACAACTACAGATGTTAACAGCTACAGACGCTGAGAGCTACACATGCTACCAGCTACACATGCTAACAGCTACAGATGTTAACAGCTACAAATGCTAACAACTACAGATGTTAACAGCTACAGACGTTAACAGCTACAGATGTTAACAGCTACAGATGTTAGCAGCTACAGACGCTAACAAATACAGATGTTAACAGCTACAGACTCTAACAACTACAGATGTTAACAGCTACAAATGCTAACAACTACAGATGTTAACAGCTACAGACGTTAACAGCTACAGATGTTAAGAGCTACAGATGTTAGCAGCTACAGACGCTAACAAATACAGATGTTAACAGCTACAGACTAACAACTACAGATGTTAACAGCTACAGACGTAACAGCTAAGATGTTAACAGCTACAGAACGTTAACAGCTACAGATGTTAACAGCTACAGATGTTAACAGCTACAGATGTTAACAGCTACAGATGTTAGCAGCTACAGACGCTAACAACTACAGATGTTAACAGCTACAGTCAGACGTTAACAGCTACAGATGTTAACAGCTACAGATGTTAACAGCTACAGATGCTAACAACTACAGATGTTAACAGCTACAGTCAGACGTTAACAGCTACAGAAGTTAACAGCTACAGATGCTAAATACAGATGTTAACAGCTACACACGCTAACAACTACTGATGTTAACAGCTACACACGCTAACAACTACAGATGTTAACAGCTACACACGCTAACAACTACAGATGTTAACAGCTACACATGCTAAAAACTACAGATGTTAACAGCTACACATGCTAACAGCTACACATGCTAACAGCTACACATGCCAACAACTACACATGCTAACACCTACAGATGTTAACAGCTACAGATGTTAGCAGCTACAGACGCTAAGAAATACAGATGTTAACAGCTACAGACTCTTAAAGCTGGGGTATGTAAGATTGTAATGTAGTCTGTAACTTTTCAAACAATATATTTTTAACATATTTCTTCACTCTGTCACTATCTACTGACAAACTGATGTTAGACAAAGTAATCTCTGAAAAAAACTATAGTCCCCTTGCTTCTCTATCAGCATTTATAAAAACACTAAAAACACAGAGTGACCAGGACAATGACAGCCAATAAAAACAGAGTTTGTAACCAGCCAATTAAAAACAGAGCTTGAATTTGAATCAGCCAATAAAAACAGAGCTTGAATTTGAATCTCAGCAGAGCCTCCCCCTCAGAGCCATATATGGCTCTGAGGGGGAGGGATCAGAATGCTTTGCCTGTTGAAATTTTTTCTAAGTTCTGCACTCTACAGAAAGTTACACATAGCACCTTTAACAACTACAGATGTTAACAGCTACAGACGTCAACAGCTAGAGATGTTAACAGCTACAGACGTTAACAGCTACAGATGTTAACAGCTACAGATGTTAACAGCTACAGATGTTAACAGCTACAGATGTTAACAGCTACAGACGTTAACAGCTACAGATGTTAGCAGCTACAGACGCTAACAACTACAGATGTTAACAGCTTCAGACGCTAACAACTACAGACGTTAACAGCTACAGATGTTAACAGCTACAGACGTTAACAGCTACAGATGTTAACAGCTACAGATGTTAACAGCTACAGACGTTAACAGCTACAGATGTTAACAGCTACAGATGTTAACAGCTACAGATGTTAACAGATACAGACGTTAACAGCTACAGATGTTAACAGCTACAGATGTTAACAGCCACACACGCTAACAACTACAGATGTTAACAGCAACAGAAGTTAACAGCTACAGATGTTAACAGTTACAGATGTTAACAGCCACAAATGTTAAGCTACAGACGCTAACAACTACAGATGTTAACAGCTACAGATGTTATCAGCTACACACGCTAACAACTACAGATGTTAACAGCTACAGACGTTAACAGCTACAGATGTTAACAGCTACAGACGCTAACAACTACAGATGTTAACAGCTACACACGCTAACAACTACAGATGTTAACAGCTACAGATGTTAACAGCTATTAACAGCTACAGACGTTAACAGCTATTAACAGCTACAGATGTTAACAGCTATTAACAGCTACAGACGTTAACAGCTACAGATGTTAACAGCTACAGACGCTAACAACTACAGATGTTACCAGCTACAGATGTTAACAGCTACACACGCTAACAACTACAGATGTTAACAACTACAGATGTTAACAACTACAGATGTTAACAGGTACAGATGTTAACAAATAGACGCTAACAACTACAGATGTTAACAGCTACACACGCTAACAACTACAGATGTTAACAGCTACACACACTAACAACTACAGATGTTAACAGCTACAGATGTTAACAGCTACAGACGTTAACAGCTACAGACGTTAACAGCTACAGATGTTAACAGCTACAGATGTTAACAGCTACACATGCTAATAACTACAGATGTTAACAGCTACAGACGTCAACAGCTACAGACGCTAACAACTACAGATGTTAACAGCTACAGACGCTAACAACTACAGATGTTAACAGCTACAGACGTTAACAGCTACAGATGTTAACAGCTACAGATGTTAACAGCTACAGACGCTAACAACTACAGATGTTAACAGCTACAGACGCTAACAACTACAGATGTTAACAGCTACAGACGCTAACAACTACAGATGTTAACAGCTACACACGCTAACAACTACAGATGTTAACAGCTACACACGCTAAAAACTACAGATGTTAATAGCTACAGATGTTAACAGCTACAGATGTTAACAGCTACACACGCTAACAACTACTGATGTTAACAGCTACAGACGCTAACAACTACAGATGTTAACAGCTACAGACGCTAACAACTACAGATGTTAACAGCTACACACGCTAACAACTACAGATGTTAACAGCTACACACGCTAAAAACTACAGATGTTAACATCTACAGATGTTAATAGCTACAGATGTTAATAGCTACAGATGTTAACAGCTACAGATGTTAACAACTACAGATGTTAACAGCTACAGTCAGATGTTAACAGCTACAGTCAGACGTTAACAGCTACAGACGCTAAAGCCCGAGATACACTCATGCGTCCTCAGGTACGCCACTCTACGCGCGCATTTTGTGCGCATGTGTTTTGCTGCTATACTTCAGAAACTTTCTCCTTGTTGTAATATGAGCAGCTGCGCACGGAGGGGACTCAACTGAGCTCGCTGATTGGTCACTTGCTGACGCGCCTACTGAAATGATTGACAGCCAGCTCATGTAGCTCTCTGAAGACCGCGGCGGTGTTCTGATGCGGTGTTTCTACTATATATGTTATAAAAAGTTCTCTCAGAAATAAAAATAATAACAGGGAGTGCTTTTCCTGCAGCACACAGCCCACCAGGGATATTTAAAACGCGCACCCAGGTAGGACCTGAATTCATTCATTTCATTCATGGAGTGAACGGAGGAAGAAGTGATTACTTGACTTTAGGCAAAAAAAAAAAAGAAAACGCCCGATCAGCGATAAAGAAGGGGAATTTATTTCATTTGTGTAACATACAAAACAGTCCGGCGCCGGGGAAGTTTATGTTCAGACACCGCGCATCGCGTATGCGTATGTAAAAAAAAACTTTTGCGCGTACGTGCCCTGAGGGGCTACGCGGGGCTACGCTTTTGCCTTGACGTACGTACGTTGAGTATAGGCGTATCGTGAGGACGCTCGAGTGTATCTCGGCCTTAACAACTACAGAAATTAACAGCTTCAGACGCTAACAACTGCAGACATTAACAGCTACAGACGTTAACAGCTACAGATGTTAACAGCTACAGACGTTAACAGCTACAGATGTTAACAGCTACAGATGTTAACAGCTACAGATGTTAACAGCCACACACGCTAACAACTACAGATGTTAACAGCAACAGAAGTTAACAGCTACAGATGTTAACAGTTAAAGATGTTAACAGCCACAAATGTTAACAGCTACAGACGCTAACAACTACAGATGTTAACAGCAACAGAAGTTAACAGCTACAGATGTTAACAGTTACAGATGTTAACAGCCACAAATGTTAACAGCTACAGACGCTAACAACTACAGATGTTAACAGCTACAGATGTTATCAGCTACACACGCTAACAACTACAGATGTTAACAGCTACAGACGTTAACAGCTACAGATGTTAACAGCTACAGACGCTAACAACTACAGATGTTAACAGCTACACACGCTAACAACTACAGATGTTAACAGCTACAGACGTTAACAGCTATTAACAGCTACAGACGTTAACAGCTACAGATGTTAACAGCTACAGACGCTAACAACTACAGATGTTACCAGCTACAGATGTTAACAGCTACACACGCTAACAACTACATATGTTAACAACTACAGATGTTAGCAACTACAGATGTTAACAGGTACAGATGTTAACAAATGCAGACGCTAACAACTACAGATGTTAACAGCTACACACGCTAACAACTACAGATGTTAACAGCTACACACGCTAACAACTACAGATGTTAACAGCTACAGCTGTTAACAGCTACAGACGTTAACAGCTACAGATGTTAACAGCTACAGATGTTAACAGCTACACATGCTAACAACTACAGATGTTAACAGCTACAGACGCTAACAACTACAGATGTTAACAGCTACAGTCAGACGTTAACAACTACAGATGTTAACAGCTACAGACGTTAACAGCTACAGACGCTAACAACTACAGATGTTAACAGCTACAGACGCTAACAACTACAGATGTTAACAGCTACAGACGCTAACAACTACAGATGTTAACAGCTACAGACGTTAACAACTACAGATGTTAACAGCTACACACGCTAACAACTACAGATGTTAACAGCTACACACGCTAACAACTACAGATGTTAACAGCTACAGACGCTAACAGCTACAGACGTTAACAGCTACAGATGTTAACAGCTACAGATGTTAACAGCTACACACGCTAACAACTACAGATGTTAACAGCTACAGACGCTAACAACTACAGATGTTAACAGCTACACACGCTAACAACTACAGATGTTAACAGCTACACACGCTAACAACTACAGATGTTAACAGCTACAGATGTTAATAGCTACATATGTTAACAGCTACAGATGTTAACAGCTACACTGATGTTAACAGCTACAGACGCTAACAACTACAGATGTTAACAGCTACACACGCTAACAACTACAGATGTTAACAGCTACACACGCTAACACATCTACAGATGTTAACAGCTACAGATGTTAACAGCTACACATGCTAACAGCTACAGACGCTAACAGCTACACATACTAACAGCTACACATGCTAACAGCTACACATGCTAACAGCTACACATGCTAACAGAGTGAACTAACTTCCTCTCCACAGACAAGAAGCTGCAGTGTTACAAGCCTCTGGCAGCAGCAGCTTGGAACTAAATCACAGAATAAAGTATTTGACTCACGAGAAGTCTTTTTTCATTAATAATTGAAATAAATCACGGAGCTAAATCCAGACGTAGCTTCTCAACACGAAGGGAAAAAAAGAGGCCGAGCTGTTGATGTCATGTCCACATATTTACCAGCAGCCACCACCAGGGGGCGTCCACAGTATGAGGTTCCATTTGTTTCAAAAATAAGCAGATGTCATATGTGTCGTTGGTACATGTAGTTGGTCTATGTTGCATGTACTGTAGATGTTGCATAAGCACAAGTCATATGTGTCGTTGGTAGATGTAGTTGGTCTTTGCTGCATGTAGATGTTGCATATGTCTATGTTGCATATGTCTATGTTGCATATGTCTATGTTGCATATGTCTATGCTGCATATGCGTTCGCTGCATATGCGTTCGCTGCATATGTGCTCATTGCATATGTGCTCATTGCATATGTGCTCATTGCATATGTGCTCATTGCATATGTGCTCATTGCATATGTGTTCATTGCATATGTGTTCATTGCATATGTGTTCGTTGCATATGTGCTCATTGCATATGTGTTCATTGCATATGTGTTCATTGCATATGTGTTCGTTGCATATGTGCTCATTGCATATGTGCTCATTGCATATGTGTTCATTGCATATGTGTTCATTGCATATGTGTTCATTGCATATGTGTTTGTTGCATATGTGTTCATTGCATATGTGTTTGTTGCATATGTGTTCATTGCATATGTGCTCATTGCATATGTGTTCATTGCATATGTGTTCGTTGCATATGTGTTCATTGCATATGTGTTCGTTGCATATGTGCTCATTGCATATGTGCTCATTGCATATGTGCTCATTGCATATGTGTTCATTGCATATGTGTTTGTTGCATATGTGTTCATTGCATATGTGTTCGTTGCATATGTAGTTCATGTCGTTGGTCCTTGCTGTTGGTCCTTGCTGTTGGTCCGTGTTGCTATTGCCTGTTCTCTTCGCCATTAAAAAATTCTTGAAGTAGGTCATGTAGGTCATGTAGGTCATAGGGTAATAATAATAATATTATCATTATTATTAATACTAATAATAATAATAATGTGCCTGTGCAAATTAAAGTTCCTTGGAATCTTCTGTAAAACCCCAGATATATTTTTCAGTGAGTACCGTTATCTGTACAGCCAAAATGAATAAAAACTACAAAACTCATGTGCTCTTTACATAAATTGAGTAAAAAGTATTCCTCCTCCAGTCAAACAGGTTAAGTATATTTTCTCCTCATCTCTCATTATGTCACAATAACAACAACTTTTATGAAGAACATGTTTTATAATATTGTGAACACAATCTGATTAGCAAACACAATTGTAACATACTTTCATAAAGTCCTTTGTTCAAGAGAAAAAGTGCAAAAAATGTAGTTTTGCATCAAACAAAACACTATCGGAGACACGTAGCTTGTTGTGGTGAAGTACTCTCTGATCATGAACATGTGCAGCATCACTGGGAGTGATTGACCAGAACAGTTACTTTGAAATCATTTATTTTAGATTTCCTGGATAAAGGATGGGGTGTAATTGGATAGACCCAGAAGATGGAGGATGAGAGGATGGCTATATGCTGACAGAAGACTAACATTTATACATAACCACAGGCTCATTCAAATAAGAACATACTGTACTGATGAACAACACAGCTACGCTGTAGCAATTCACCACATCAGTTAGATGGTTACGCTGCTCCAACATAGCTTATGTCATAACACACTGCATCTTTCCCACCATCAAACCCAAAACATAAATAAATGCATCAGGAATGTTACATGTAATATACATAACTAAACCTAACTCTTTACACTTATTGACACTTTTTGACCCACTTAAAGGGACATTTAAAAGATGACACACTGCCCCACAGTGTGCCCTTGTAAAGGTCTCAGTTGTTATTTGCATCACTCTTACTTTTAATTTGACATTGAGATATGCAATTATTTATTATATTTTTTACATAAAAACCTGAAGGGATTAAAAGTCATGCAGGTTACAGTTGAGCCTGCTGGCTGACAGCAGGGGAAAAAAGCATGGTGACATGAATGAACCAAACCAGTGAGTTATGTATTTTTTTTAATTATTATTATTTTTTTGCCCACGCTCTTGGACTACCATCACTTGTGAAAATGAACAAATAATGTTTATTTTAGGTATGAGAAAACAAGTACTGGGTAAAAGTGCTGGGTAAAAGTGCAAAAAAGTACTGGGTAAGTTTTGTTGTAAATACTGTCGTGTCTGCATCTGGAATAAACACCTGAGCACTGGACCCTTTTATCCATCTTCCATCCATCCTCTTAAAGAATTAAAACAAGACTATGTCATAGCAACATGTGTAATAAAATACAAAACTGCATGACTGTACCAAAAGTCTCTACTTGATACTTTGACCACTGCTTGTTCTGCCATGTGATCCTACTTGGACAGGTGTGACCTTTGAGTTGTTGAATGTAAAACAGCTGCAAGTAAAAAATAATAATTCTATTACACTTGAGAAACAAACAAAGTGCAAATCACATCCATCAAACAAAGTATGGGTCAGTCAAGGAGATTTGCATATTCTTGTTATTTGAGGGTTCTGGCACAAAAAGTGCAAATTTGTAGGTTGGAAGACAATTTTTGGTAAATAATAATAATAATAATAATAATAATAATAATAATAATAATAATAATAATAATAAAAAATTGTGACAGCATAATGAAAAACAAAATACACATGTAAATATCCATCATTACATAATCTTTACCCGCTTAGGACTGGGCCAATCTCCAAATATGTGGAAAATTGGCACCAGTAACACAGTGCAACCCAATGTTATTGGTCCATGTTGTTAGTAAAAAGGGAAAATATATGACAAGACAAAAGATAAAACAAATGTGGGAGTGTGCGACGTGCCAACTCTAAAGCCTCCAAACAAATGTCCATTCCAAAACAATCGCTGTCGCTCAGAGGGTCAATTCTTTCCTGAAGGAGCGTGTGCACCATGTGTTCTGACATCCTCTGGTGTGTCTGGAACTACTACAGAGTCTTCTCTGTTGATCAGAGTTGGTCCTTCCCAGTCAACCCCATAAAGATAATCATCAATCTGAAAAAGTCAATAATAACATTAACAACAGCCGTGGCACAGTGGTAGTGGCAGCCGACTCCCTATCGGAAGGTTGGAGGTTCGAATCCCGCTTCCCCCCACCATGTGTCGTTGTGTCCTTGGGCAAGACACTTAACCCCGAGTTGCTCCCGGTAGGACTGGCTGGCGCCTTGCATGGCGGTCTACCGCTACCGGTGTATGAATGTGTGTATGAATGTGTGTATGAATGTGTGTATGAATGGGTGGATGGCTGGTACTGTAAAGCGCTTTGGGGCTTCTCAAAGGGGGTTGGAAGGCGCTATATAAGTAAGCTCCATTTACCGTTTACCATAATAATGGCATATAATGAGAGCAACACATTAAATACATGGACATTAAATACATGGAGTAAGAATCCAAACCTGCTCGCATGAAGGGTCAGGTATAGAAAGGTTTGCTAGTAATTGACCCCTAATCCACAATTTTTGTGGTGATCTGCCTTGTTCTGTGGACAGTGAATGCCTATCCCAAGCCACAGAAAATAGCTCTAAATGCCGGTTTAGTCTTGGGAGCATTACAAAATGAATGCAAGCCAAATGAGATCATCAGAGGTACAGCACATGTTGAACAACTGGGAGATAAAGTTAGAGAGGACACACTGAGATGGTTTGGACATGTCCAGAGGAGGGACAGTGGATATATTGGTAGAAGGATGTTAGAAATGCAGCTGCCAGGAAAAAGACACAGAGGAAGGCCAAAGAGGAGATATATGGATGCAGTTAGAGAGGACATGGAGGTAGTTGGAGTGAGGACAGAGGATGCAGAGGACAGAGTGAGGTGGAGGAGGATGACTCGCTGTGGCGACTCCTGAAAAGGGAAAAGCCGAAAGAAAAATAAGTTCTTCATAAAAGTTGTTGTTATTGTGACATAATGAGAGATGAGGACAAAATGTTTGACTGGAGGAGGAATATTTTTTACTCAATTTATGTAAAGAGCACATGAGTTTTGTAGTTTTTATTCATTTTGGCTGTACAGATAACGGTACTCACTGAAAAATATATCTGGGGTTTTACAGAAGATTCCAAGGAATTTTAATTTGCACAGGCACATTATTATTATTAGTATTAATAATAATAATAATAATAATATTTTTATTACCCTAATGCCAGAATTAATAATAAATAATAAAGACTGGCATTTTTGATTTAATGTAATTATCTACGCCACTAGAGGGAGGCAAGAGTACACCCCTTCACCTTGTTAGCTGCCCTGATTAAAGCCTAAAGGAAATACGAGGTAGATGGAATTTTTTTAAACCATATTTATTGAAACCACTAATATTGAAAGAACACCATTTTTGTAATTAATATCTAATAAACACTTTGATCAGACATGACCTACTCCAAGAATTTTTTAATGGCGAAGAGAACAGGCAATAGCAACACGGACCAACAGCAAGGACCAACAGCAAGGACCAACGACATGAACTACATATGCAACGAACACATATGCAATGAACACATATGCAACAAACACATATGCAACAAACACATATGCAATGAGCACATATGCAATGAGCACATATGCAATGAGCACATATGCAATGAGCACATATGCAATGAGCACATATGCAATGAACACATATGCAACAAACACATATGCAATGAGCACATATGCAACAAACGCATATGCAATGAGCACATATGCAATGAGCACATATGCAGCGAACGCATATACAACATAGACATATGCAACATAGACATATGCAACATCTACATGCAGCAAAGACCAACTACATCTACCAACAACACATATGACTTGTGCTTATGCAACATCTACATGCTACATAGACCAACTACATGTACCAACGACACAAATGACTTCTGCTCATTTTTGAAACAAATGGAACCTCATACATTTGTGGAGAACAATGAAATTTTCTAACAGTTGTTCTGAAAAGGGAGAATACTCTATGATTAATTCAATCTAAGAGTTAATCGCTGCTCTGACTTTTGTGTT
>JBBPBX010068368.1:0-19146 GCA_038048925.1 Garcialebias charrua
CTTCCTTTGTCTGCTGGGAGAATTATGATGTTTTTGTCCTTGCTAAGCGTGGTGAGTGCATCCCTCTCTTCTCTACTGATGTTGGAAGGTGGTGGTTTAGCATTACTGAGACAGGCTGAAACTTTGACTCTGAGTTGTTCTGCTTCAAAGTCTTTAATTTTGTTGTTACGGATGGCTGACTCAGTGGCTGTGATCATCTCCACCAGTGGAATTCTACTTGGTGCCACTGCAAAGTTTAGCCCCCTGGCAAGAATCTCTGTCTCCGGCTGGGTGAGCTGTCTGTCAGATAAATTCTTCACCCACTTTTCTGTCTCCCCGGCATGTGTATCGGAGTGTTGTCTTACACTGAATGTGTTGTTGTTGGAATTGTTATGGTGTTGACGAGTTATCAGTGAGTTAAATGACTCCCATCACCCTCTGGAGCACAAGTTAGGAGTCATCAGGACTCTGTACCACAGAGCAGACAGCGTCCCCACTAACGCAGGAGCCAGACAGAAGGAGAAATCACACACAAAACAGGCTCTAGAGAAATGTGGATATCCTAACTGGGCCTTCCTGAAAGCAGAGAAGAAACCCAAACAGGACTCCAGCCAGCCATCAGGTGAAAAGAAGGAACCCAGACCCAGACCAGTGGCCATTCCATATGTTGCAGGGGTTTCAGAGACATTGAGACGTTTATTTTCTAAACACAACGTCCCAGTGGCTTTTAAACCTCAAAATACATTACGGCAAAAACTGGTTCATCCCAAAGATCCAGTCCCCCGGCAAAAACAGAGTAACATTGTGTATGCTGTTCAGTGTCAGGAGGGCTGTGATCAGTCTTATATCGGGGAAACTAAACAGCCACTGGCCAAAAGGATGGCCCAGCACAGAAGATCAACATCATCAGGTCAGGACTCTGCAGTCTACACTCATCTCCAGGCCAGCGGTCACTCTTTCAGGGATGAAGATGTTCACATCCTTGATAGAGAGGAACGATGGTTTGAGAGAGGAGTAAAGGAGGCCATCTTTGTGAAAAGAAACCGCCCATCATTAAACAGGGGTGGAGGCCTCCGAGTTCAACTGTCCCCCTCCTACAATGCTGTGATTGCTGGTATCACTCAGCCCTCTGTGAATAGCAAACAACCATCAGGGTGCTAACGATCCATTGTTAGGCTGATGGTCCTCCTTGATCATGTGAGCAGCTGGTTTCAGGCTGTCATCAGCCAACTGGTTGTGTAACACTGTGAGAGGGTGCTATTTATAAGACTGAGCTGAACCCAGCACCTCAGACTGAGGAAGTCTTTCGGACGAAAGACGAAACGTTTCTACAATTTTTTGCTTTGTTTTGTTTTTTTGTTTTTTTTGAATGTCCAGAGGACCAGACTTAGCTTTTTTAGATAACCAAAATAATAATGATACTTAAACCGGCCTTGGGACAAAGGATGTTTCCTTTAACTTCACATTTTCTTGTTCAACATTTTTAATTCAGTCACTGCAGTTGCGTGATGGTCAGTTTCTGTAAGAGTTCTGCAACTGGAGCAGGTATTTCTGTTTACTGGTTAACTTCCTCAGCTGACTCGGATTTTAAGGTCAGTCCTACTCCATGTTTCAGCTCCTTTCATAAATCAGTTCTGTTCCGCTCCGACTTGGTTCCATGTCGATGGACCTACCCTGCCAGTTCTGGTTGGATCTCTGGCTTGGGGTGGTGGTGGTGAGCTCCAGAGAGGGGCCGGACCTACAGCGCCCCCTGCTCGGGGGGTCCTTGTGGGCCAGCTATTAGCTCTCTGGTTCGCCGGTGGTTCTGGGGGTCCGGTTCTGCTCCGGTTCTGGTCTGGTTCCTGGTGGGTTCCGTGCAGCTCTCTGCATCCATTGGACGCCAAAGTTACTGTCTAAATAAGCACAGAACTTTTTCTGATCAGATCAAAACTTTCCCTCTACGTATTTCAGCAGAAGGCAACAGGGCTTCTGGGCGGGGCACTGTTGGCTTCTGGGAAACGTAGTCCTTATGAGTGGCGATACAGTTTAGGCTTATTGGGAGAAAACTACAAAATGGTGGAACCTGTCCAAAGTATTTTATTTTTTTCCATTAAAGGTGCAGTCTGCAGTTTCTGTAGTGCAGTCTAAGTTTTCTAAAAATACATTTTTAACACATTTCTTCACTTTGTCACTATCTCCTGACAGACTGATGTTAGACAAAGTAATATATACAGCCATATATGGCTCTGAGGGGGGAGGGATCAGAATGCTTTGCCTGTTGAAAATGTTTCTAAGTGCTGCGTTCTACAGAAACTGCAGACTGCACCTTTAACGTTTTACTGTACAGTATCCTGTACTGTCCTAATCACATGAGTAATATTAAAGTTGACAATCGTGTGTTGTGTACAATTATTTTTTCCCTTTCGTGTTCAATATTACTTGGAAAAACTGTGAAAGTGTGAATCGGTGAAAGTCGAACCGCAAAGTAGCAAGGGACTACTGTACAAGAAGAAAAATTAGCTTTATGGGTATTATTACAACTCTAAAAGCACTTTCTCAAGAAATCTGTTATTCTTTTGTGCAAATTTATGAACTAAAACACATTAAAATATTGAAATCACAGCCCTACATACAGCTCATGAATGGACAACACTGATAATGAACTGAAGGGACGCACCAACCAGAATCAACTGATTTTCTTTGTGACTGACATATCTGGCCCTCAGAAAAGTGATTTTATTTATTTTTTATTAGCTAAATGCTGAATATTACCTGTGGTGAAAGTGATCGTTTTTGTTTGTGTGTTTGTTAGCAAAATATCTCATAACCCACTGAACAGATTGTAATGAAACTCTCAAAACAAAGTTGTTAAATGTATATCTTCAACTGATAACTTCTGGTATCAACCTGCCACAGGTATTTGACTTAAACTAACACAAAAATGACTTTAACTCAGCCGATTTTATTAATACTGAGTTAAATCTTGGTGTGGAATTAGCTGAGAGTTATCCACAACACATACTTAAAGCATGAAGGCCTTAAATCAGAGTTACCATCACGCCTTCAATGTAGACATTTTTACTGAGTTAAGAAAGTTAGCTTTTTATAAAATCTCTGAGGTGTTTAAAAATAAAAATAAAGTCAAAGGAAGCTCAGGTTGAAAGGAAACTATCTCTGCAGAGGTCTGTCTGCAAAACCTCCTGCTCAGGAACATACGGCCAGAGGTTTTCCATTTAAGTACCAGCTGCCAGGCGACATTTCTGAGTCCATTTTTCTTGGCGACACCTATAATTTGTTGGCAGGTTGACAAATGTAAGCAAAAATGAAATGGTTTAATTGCTGTGATTATCAAGCTGTAATTTGCAATGTGTGCAGCTACAGTAAAATTAATGGATTTAACACGTCCAACAGTAAACCCGAGGGATTTTAAGATGATTTTTCAGAATATTCGGTTGAACACAGCTCTAATAATTCAAACAAAAAAAGTAAATTGTGATATAGTGCAGTCTTTTGCTTTGACGTGTGCAAAAACTTCTAAAGAAGGAAGATAAAACGTTAGTGAGCTATAATGTGTTTTATGAATGCGATGCAGTATACTGCGGTATATATATTTTTTCCATCCATCCATTTTCGTCCGCTTATCCGGGGTCGGGTCGCGGGGGTAGCAGCCTAAGCAGGGAGGCCCAGACTTCCCTCTCCCCAGCCACTTGGAGCAGCTCCTCCGGGGGAATCCCAAGGCGTTCCCAGGCCAGCCGAGAAACATAGTCCCTCCAGCGCGTCCTGGGTCTTCCTCTGGGTCTCCTCCCGGTGGGACATGCCCGGAACACCTC
This sequence comes from Garcialebias charrua, assembly GCA_038048925.1. Lineage (NCBI taxonomy): Eukaryota > Metazoa > Chordata > Actinopteri > Cyprinodontiformes > Rivulidae > Garcialebias > Garcialebias charrua. Next base: position 3,789 of record JBBPBX010068368.1, read on the forward strand.
ACCAGGGAGGCGTCCAGGAGGCATCCTAACCAGATGCCCGAGCCACCTCAACTGGCTCCTCTCGATGTGGAGAAGCAGCGGCTCTACTCCGAGTCCCTCCCGGATGACTGAGCTTCTCACCCTATCTCTAAGGGAGAGTCCAGACACCCTGCGGAGAAAACTCATTTCAGCCGCTTGTATCCGAGATCTTGTTCTTTCGGTCACAACCCAAAGCTCATGACCATAGATGAGGGTGGGAACGTAGATCGATCGGTAAATTGAGAGCTTTGCCTTTCGACTCAGCTCTCTCTTCACCACGACAGACCGGTACAGCGCCCGCTTCACTGCGGATGCTGCACCTATCCGCCTATCAGATCTCACGCTCCAGTTTTCCCTCATTCGTGAACAAGACCCCGAGATACTTAAACTCCTCCACTTGGGGCAGGACCTCATCCCCGACCCGGAGAGGGCATGCTACCCTTTTCCGGCTCAAGACCATGGCCTCGGATTTGGAGGAACTGATCCTCATCCCGGCCGCATCACACTCGGCTGCAAACCGCTCCAGCGAAAGCTGTAGATCACGATCTGATGAAGCCAATAGGACCACATCATCTGCAAAAAACAGAGAAGCGATTCTAAGGCCACCAAAACGGATCCTCTCAACACCTTGGCTGCGCCTAGAAATTCTGTCCATAAAAGTTATGAACAGAATCGGTGACAAAGGGCAACCTTGGCGGAGTCCAACTCTCACTGGAAACGAGCCTGACTTACTGCCGGCAATGCGGACCAAGCTCTGACACCGGTCGTACAGGGACCTAACAGCCCATATCAATGGGCCTGGTACCCCATACTCCCGGAGTACCCCCCACAGAACCCCCCGAGGGACGCGGTCGAATGCCTTTTCCAAGTCCACAAAGCACATGTAAACTGGTTGGGCAAACTCCCACGCACCCTCCAGGACCCTGTTGAGGGTGTAGAGCTGGTCCAGTGTTCCACGACCAGCACGAAAACCACATTGCTCCTCCTGAATCCGAGGTTCGACTATCCGACGGACCCTCCTCTCCAGAACCCCTGAATAGACCTTACCAGGGAGGCTTAAGAGTGTGATCCCCCTACGGTCCCCCTTTTTGAATAGGGGAACCACCACCCCAGTCTGCCAATCCAAGGGAACTGCCCCCGATGTCCACGCGATATTGCAGAGTCGCGTAAGCCAACACAACCCCACAACATCCAGAGCCCTAAGGAACTCAGGGCGAATCTCATCCACCCCCGGAGCCCTGCCACCGCGGAGCTTTTTAACCACCTCGGTGACCTCAGCACCAGAGATTGGAGAGCCCGACCCAAAGTCCCCAGGCTCCGCTTCCTCAGTGGAAGACGTGCCAGTAGGATTGAGGAGGTCTTCGAAGTATTCCGCCCACCGACTCACAACATCCCGAGTTGAGGTCAACAGCACGCCATCCCCACCATAAATGGTGTTGGTCGCGTACCGCTTTCCCCCCCTGAGACGCCGGATGGTGGACCAGAATCGCCTCGAAGCCGTACGGAAGTCATTCTCCATGGCCTCTCCGAACTCCTCCCACGCCCGAGTTTTTGCCTCAGCAACCACCCGAGCCGCATGCCGCTTGGACTGTCGGTACCTATCTGCTGCTTCCGGGGTCCCACAGGCCAAAAAGGCCCAATAGGACTCCTTCTTCAGCCTGACAGCATCCCTCACCGCCGGTGTCCACCACCGGGTTCGAGGGTTGCCACCACGACAGGCACCAACAACCTTGCGGCCACAACTCTGATAAGCTGCCTCGACAATAGAGGCGCGGAACATGGCCCACTCGGACTCAATGTCCCCCGCCTCCCTCGGAACGTGTTCAAAGCTCTCCCGGAGGTGGGAGTTAAAGCTCCGTCTTACGGGAGACTCTGCCAGACGTTCCCAGCAGACCCTCACAATACGTTTGGGTCTGCCAGGTCTGACCGGCATCCTCCCCCACCATCGGAGCCAACTCACCACCAGGTAGTGGTCAGTTGACAGCTCCGCCCCTCTCTTCACCCGAGTGTCCAGGACATGCGGCCGCAGATCAGATGAGACGACAACAAAGTCGATCATCGAACTGCGACCTAGGGTGTCCTGGTGCCAAGAGCACATATGGACACCCTTATGCCTGAACATGGTGTTCGTTATGGACAATCCATGACGAGCACAGAAGTCCAACAACAGAACACCACTCGGGTTCAGATCAGGGGGGCCGTTCCTCCCAACCACACCCCTCCAGGTCTCACTGTCATTGCCCACGTGAGCGTTGAAGTCCCCCAGCAGAACAAGGGAGTCCCCAGGAGGCGCACTCTCCAATACCCCCTCCAAGGACTCCAAAAAGGGTGGGTAATCTGCGCTGCCGTTTGGCGCATAGGCACAAACAACAGTCAGAGCCCGTCCCCCCACATGTAGGCGAAGGGAGGCTACCCTCTCGTTCACCGGGGTGAACCCCAACGTAATTTTTTTTTGTTGGATTTTATTTAAACAAGTTCTTCTATCTGAAAACCTGGAGGAAATTTGTATTTCAGTGACACACACAGACAGAACTGTATTATTTCTGCTACATCAAATAATTAGTTGAAATTGTTTATTATGTGTCTTTGCATTGTAATTGTAGGTTGGAGCTTTGCAAAAATCAGGAATTGGAGTTGGAAAAACCGATATCTCTTAACGATTTGTTTTCTCCCGCAGTTGTCGGCGTCACTTTCTTCATAGCTTTATATGACTACGACGCTCGCACCGAAGATGACCTAACCTTCCAGAAAGGAGAGAAATTCCAAATCATCAACAACACGTGAGCACAAATACAACACATATAGCTGTACATGTAGTTGGACCAGATGTGTTAGTCCAGATGTGTTAGCATGGGATGCACAACAGGAATATTACGTCTTATAGGACTAACGTAACAAGAAAAGGGTCTCAAACCTGACTAAATGTTTCACGGGGTTTTGGAATGCTAAAGTAATCTAAATTACCATACTTTCTGGCATATAAGTCACTCCTGAGTACAAGTTGCATCAGTCAAAAAAAGCATCAAGAAGAAGGGGAAAAAAGGGCATAAAATAAAAATATTTTATGTATTGTCATCATTGTATGTTCCCATACAACAGTGAAATTGTCTCTCTGCATTTAAATCATCCACCCCCAGGTGGAGCAGTGGGCAGCTATTGGAAGCGCCCGGGGAGCAACTGGGGATAATACATCCTGTTCAGAGACACCACGAGATGTGCAATGACCGGGGATTGAGCCCGGGACCTTCGGGTCCCGAGTCGGCTGCCCTGTCCCCACACCATCTCGACTCGATATCATACCTGCAAACTAGTCACCTTTCGGCGAAATTCGCCGTTTTCAAAGCAAAATATATAATTTACGTGATTCATGTAGATCCGATGAGTTTTTGTTTTCGGGGGTGGGGGGTGGGGTCAGACCCGTGACAGATTAGAATGCATAATTTCCCACTGACTGGATTTCAAGAAAGAGTACTGTATCTGTCGACAATAAAACATCTTTGTTGGAGCGCGTCATTTTGGCCAATCACAACCTCAGGATAGACAGGGGAGGAGACGACAGCGAAATCTTTGAAGTGAAGTAAAAAAAAAACTCTGCAGTGCGAGTCTAGAGAGCTCTGTGCGAGTCGCGCGCGGAGGTTCAACAGAGCGCGAGGGAAGAGAGCAGAGAAAACTGTTCGAGCCAACTCCTCCAACGTGTGGGAGTTCTTGAAGCTTCACAAAGATTAAAAAAAAACTGTGCAACGTGCAGTTTTGAAAAGTGACTACACGGGAGAACACCGCTGATGAAAACATGATGGAGTTGTGAACTAACTTCATCACGGTGTGTATCAAATCAGAAAACTAAAAAGCCCCTCCTAAATTCACTGTTGGTGGTTATTAAAATGTCACCTGCTCATTGGGTAAAGTTAATATTTTTATTGAGTGTCACCATTGTTTAGTAAAATGGCATGTTGTGTTAATAAAAATTAATAACAGTCAATTGCACCCCTAAAGCCACTGTGATAAATTGTCACATTAATTTATCTTAGCCACAGGAGTGAGTTTAAAAACAGGATGATGTCTATATGAACTAGTTGAATGAGGTGTCTCTAAAATATCCTGATGCATGATCAATAATAATTTAAACTATTTTTTAATCTGTCCACAGGACCTGACTTTATTTTGTTAGATGTCTCTAAAATAGTTATTGAATCAAGTGTTTACATGTAGGTAAACATAGATGTTTAACAACTTGTTAAAATACACCAGAATGCAGGAAATGGCATCTACTTTATTCAAAATTTTGTGTGTTGGCGCAACGTTTGTCACCTTTTTCATCCCTTCTGAGTTTGCAGGTATGGATATGTATGTCGCTTCGGCGTATAAGTCGCATTTATTATGCGTTTAGTTTATGGTCAAAACAGCTTCATTTCACCTGAGCGGCGCAGCGCCGTTCATCCATCCATCGCGGCCGGAGCCACTAGCTTACAGCATTTCTCTGCTTGTACCAACTGAGTGAAGCGAGCACACACGGGAGGACTCGCTGTTGGCAGTTCTTAGACACCAAATAATGATAGGGATTTGTAAACACCTTAATTTAAACATCTTCACCTAGAACGAGAACCACACAAAGAAACAAGAAAATATGATAATTTAGTCACACTTTGCAAAGGGGATATCACTTCAAACTTGCTAGTTCTTAAAGGTATTGTGACATCATGTTGGAAATTTGCACATTTGTCACAACATATATATCTTATATTATTCAGCTCAGTTCGTTTTTGCAAAATAAATTATACTGTAAATATATTAAAATTTCATTCCAAGTTATGGTAGTTTTTTTCTCTGGGGCACGCCCCTAAAGATCTGCGCATTTCCGCAAAACGTCATTGTGACGTGACAACGGGCAGAAGGCAGAGCCTTGCCCGTTTGTTTGGTGTGTTAACTGCTTGCCATACAGATTCATTTCCTGAAAGATCGCCTCTTTTTTTGTGTAACTTGAAAAATGCCGTCACGTTGTAGCACATTTGGATGTTGTAATATCAGCAGTGAACAAGTGAGCATTCACAAATTTCCAAAATATGAGAAACTTTGACAAGAATGGACAAGACAAGTGCAAAGAACGAGGGACCGATGGTGTATGTCTGCAGCGACCATTTTACTGCCGATTGTTTTCAAGAAACACCTGGTATAAAAGAATCTCTAGGATTACCAGTAAGATGGAGAAGACTTTTAAAACCGGATGCTATTCCTACTATTTTTAAAAGAAAATCTACAGAAGAAAGTCCCACAGCTACCATGTCAAAAACAACGCAGGGAAGCTACCGTCGGAAAACTGTCCAGGATAAGAGTAAGTCTTTGTGTAAACATAATCGGAGGTGTGTACTGTTTTAGTTGATAAACTATATATTTAACGTGAGTTCATGTTGTTTTACTTTATACACTGTGAGTGTATGAAGCCAATTATCACGGAGGATTCTTCATGTGCGATGCTAACAAACTTTGACAGGTCCCTGCTATCAATGTGTTAAGTGTGACTTGTCAATTTACATACAGTAGGATGTGTGTGTGTTTTCTGTAAGCTCTGTTTTCACACACTGAACTTTGAATGGGTCACAGGTACGTGTTATCCCAAGTATGTGGGGGTGTTAGTTTCCAATTTACATATGTTGGTGCGTGTCTATGGCTTATCCTGTTATAACTTCGCCCTCTCACTGTCTCCTCACTAATTGATAAAGCTCCTCGGATGAGAAGCGAAACGTCTTGTTTGCTACAAATAAAGTCCAGTTGTTCTGTATTGAACGCCTTTTTTGATGCTAACAAACTAGCCGAATCAGTACACACACTTTTCTAATGATCTCTTTTTAAATTATGTCTGCGCGATCAAGTAACATCACTAAGTTTATTTATTCAGGGAGGGTTTATTAATGAGTGTTTTGGATGATTTACTGTCTTAAAATGATAGATCTCAAACACGATCAGGACTCTGTTAGCTTAGCCCAAGAACAAAGAAGCTACATCACGAAGCTAACCCCACTTAGCTACTGTGTAAAACATAAAACGTGTCTAAATCAATTTTCCATTGATCGAGTGTCCATTAACTGTATTTGATGAATAATAACCCTTCGATTGCTTTAATACATTCAAGTACTAACAATAAGTTGTTTTTGTTCGCTGTTAAAAAAAATAGCCGAAATAACATGAGTTGCACACACACTTTTCTAATAATGTCTTTTTAAATTATGACATGCAATTATGTCTGCGTGATCAAGTAACATCAGGAAGTTTATTTATTCAGGGAGGGTTTATTAATGAGAGTTTTGAATGATTTACTGTTTTAAAATGATAGATCTCAAACGCAATCGGACATGCTCCGCCATTATTATTTACATGCGCGTTGGAGCATGCCTTCCCATTGTCACGTCACGATGACGTTTTGCGGAAATGCGCCAATTTTTAGGGGCGTGTCCCAGAGAAAAAACTACCATAACTTGGAATTAAATTTTAATATATTTATAATTTATTTTGCAAAAACGAACAGAGCTGAATGATATAAGATATATATGTTCTGACAAATATGCAAATGGTAAATGGTAAATGGAGCTTATTTATATAGCGCTTTCCAGCCCCCTGTGAGGAGCCCCAAAGCGCTTTACAATACCAGCCATCCACCCATTCATTCAGACATTCATACACCGGTAGTGGTAGCCTGCCTTGCAAGGCGCCATCCAGACCTACCGGGAGCAACTCGGGGTTAAGTGTCTTGCCCAGGGACACAACGACACATGGTGGGCGGCAAATTTCCAACATCATGTCACAATACCTTTAAAGCGTGAGTCAAAAATTGCGTTATGAATATGGATAAATATATATATAAGTCACTTTGGCAAATAAGTCGCATGACTGGCAAATCTATGCAAAAAAACTGTGACTTATACACTGGAAAATACGGTAGATGAGTGTTCTTTGAGCGTGTACATTAAAGTCTTCTGGCTGTGTTGAAACACCACCCAGTGCCTTTAATTTGACATGAATAGTTTGTGTTTTTAGCGAGGGTGACTGGTGGGAAGCCCGCTCTCTGGACACCGGACGCTCGGGTTACATCCCCTCCAACTATGTTGCTCCCGTTGACTCCATACAAGCTGAGGAGTGAGTGCACGCACACACACAGACACACACAGCGGCGACAGCTTTGTTTGCTGCGATGCAAGAGCATGCTTTGAATCACTGATTGAAATGTAGCCTGAAGGCAGAGGTCAAGTGTTGTGTTTTGCTGCTCTCACCTGTGTGGTGTGCCCGTGGTGACAGGTGGTATTTTGGGAAGATGGGGAGGAAGGATGCAGAGAGACAGCTGCTGGCTCAGGAGAACCCGAGAGGAACTTTCCTCATACGAGAGAGTGAGACCACCAAGGGTGAGGGGGAAGCACGTTCAGCACACACCCTCATTGTCTCGTAAAAGACAGCCTCTTTTCCTCTTTCTGTCCTTCATCTCAATCCATTTTAAGCATTTTCTTTTTTTTTTCTTCTTCACGCCCAAGGTGCCTACTCTCTGTCCATCCGTGACTGGGACGACACCAAGGGAGACCACGTCAAACATTATAAGATTAGAAAACTAGACAACGGAGGCTACTACATCACCACCAGATCACAGTTCGACACTGTTCCACAGCTGGTCCAGCACTACACAGGTAACGCACAAACTCAGCCTGTTTGTCTTAAAATAAAATAAATAAATAAAAAGGGCTTCAGCTTCAGTTGGCTAATACTTAAAATGCTTTAATGATCTAAACCAGGGGTTCTCAAAAATGTGGGGTTCAGGGGACCCCTTACAGGAGAGAAGGTTTCAGGGGCCCCCTCACAACCCTCATGTTTATTAAATACTTTTCTTAAATTTGTCTCTTTGTGTAACATAAATACTTAAGACTTGTTCTTTAATAGTGTTAATACAATGTTTTTGAGAAAATTAATATAATCAAAAACCACTTTAAAACTTTACCTGTTCACTTGATGAAGATGATGAATGTATGGCCACTTCTTTAAATTATTACAGAAAACTCTTTACTTAAAACTGAACAGGATCATAACAGCAGTAGTCAGACCAAACGGGGTTTAATCAGGGCTTAATTTGTAAACCGATTGATGCTGGAACACAAATAGCAGGCGGGCCGGCTGGGTTGGGGGTCCTGGGGAACGCCCATGCTCACAAGACTTGTCAACAAAACCAAACTCCACCCACCCTCCATCCTCACCGACTGTCTCAATGAGCTAAATCACTGGTTTTCTAACAATTTCCTTCAATTAAACCGTAACAAAACAGAAATCATTCTTGTCGGTACCAAAAACTCCATTTCAAAATCAGAACATCTTCTCGTCCCCCTTAACAACTCTCTGCTATCCCCCCCTCCCCCAGTGACGTGCGGTCAGGGGAGGCAAGTGAGGCCACACCTCACCTGTCATCATGGAAAGAAAAAAATGTAAATTGAAAACATAAATGTAATTATTGTATTTATCCTTTGATTTGTACTATACAGTAAACTTATTTTACTAAAAAGTAAACCAGTTTTAAGTTATTTATTCAAAATCAGCGATTTTTCTTATTTAGCGTTCAAATACTGAGAAGAGACGTGCGGGAGGCACCGGCTGCTCCGCTTCACCGATTGCGCAATCACTCGGCTGACTGCTGCATGCTGCAGTGAGCCCGTATTCCTGCCTCTTTTATGTCGCTATTAAAATGTCCAAATACTTTTGCTATATAAACTACATTTCCATAGTTTAGCTGGTGAATATAATGTCTAATGTTTTTGTCTAAAACTATATGTGTGCGCTGAGCGATCATAAAACAGCTGTGAAGGTCCCAGTTACACACACACACACGCGGCCAGCCTCATGGAGGCGGGGCTAGTGAGCCCAGGGTTTCTGAGCCTCGGAGCTGCAGGAGGAAGTGACGGCGCTAAGGAAAGTGCAGTGATTCAGTTATTTTTTTCTCCTGATTACATTTCTGATCAAGGAAGGCTTTCTCTGGCATTGCTCGCCATCGAGGCAGAGAGATTTTTTAAAACTGAAAGCCGACAAGGAAGACTTGTAGAAAAAAGTCGTCTTTGTTCAGAAGGAGTGGCTCATGGACTTCATTTATTTATTTATTTTTATTTATTCATTTTACATTAAAAACCAGAAGAAAAAGGAAAAAAAACATATCACATATTATATGAAATAATACGAAGAAATCTTATTTTATCTGCCCCTTTTTTAATAAACAAAACAAGTTCAAACAATCCATTAAAACAATAATTATCTATAAGTAACAGAGCAAAAAGAGTAACTTTTCACAATCTACAAATATCTAGAACATTAAACACTTAACTAAAAGTTTTAGTATTTTGTTAACAATTTAGTTTTGATCATTTTTACACATAAGCACAGAGTTTACGTTTTTAATTTCCCAAACCATTCCAAATTCAACTCCCTGTATTGAAATAAACCGTCCCTTCAAACTAGTCCTATATCTTGGCTTTGCACAAATGTCAGTTCCCTTTAGACTGTAGCAGCTTTCTCTCTTAACAAAATACATTTGAACATTTGAGTGTTCTATTACTAACACAATATTATAGTCCACCAAATCATAAAACTTCAGTACTTTGAGTTGTTTAAATAATATATTAGATGGATGACAGTAAGGCTTTCTTGTAATAATTCTCACAGCTCTTTTCTGTAAAATAAAAATAGATTTTGTTATAGTTTAATTTAATTTATAAGTACATGTAAAGGTAACACTAAAATAATTTTTTTCTCCAAATTAAATGTGCTTTTTTGTGTGCTACAGTTTGTATGTGTAAAGATTGCTGATATGACATTTTAAACACAACCTGTTAACTGCTGCCAATCAAATGGCGAATAAACTACTCTGTAGGGTTCATGTATTATAAAAGAAGAAATAATGCTATCCAAAGTATCCAAAGCGCTGAAGAAGCTATGGCAGACAGAAGCCAAAACGTGGAGAACATTTTTTGTCCGTTTTTTTATTATACATATGAAAAAAAACTGCACAGCCATGAACCTCACCGCACGTCACTGCCCTCCCCTCAGGTCGAGAGTCTCGGTGTCATCCTCGACACCACTCTCTCCTTCACTTCACACATCAACAATATTACTCGGTCTGCCTATTCCACCTCCGTAATATTAACCGTCTCCGTCCTTCTCTCACACCCCGCTCCACAGCCATCCTGGTGCACAGTCTTGTGACTTCCCGTATCGATTACTGCAACTCCCTTCTCTACGGCCTCCCCAACAAATCTCTCCACAAGTTACAGATGGTCCAGAACTCAGCTGCCCGTGTCATCACTCAAACCTCCTACTATAACCACATCACTCCTGTCCTGCAGCAGCTCCACTGGCTCCCGGTTAAATCACGCATCATCTTCAAAATTCTACTTCTCACGTTCAAATCTATCCACAACCTTGCCCCTCCTTATCTATCTGACCTCCTACAAATCTCCATCCCATCACGCTCTCTCAGATCCTCCTCTTCACTACATCTCCATGTACCCTCTGCCCGCCTCTCCACCATGGGGAGCAGGGCCTTCACCTGCTCTGCCCCTCACCTCTGGAACGCTCTACCACCAGACCTTCGAAACACCACCTCCCTTTCTCTATTCAAGACTGCCCTGAAAACACCTCTTTAGACTAGCTTATCATTAACTTTACTAAATGTATTTTATATTTCAATTTATTCCTATTGATCTTTGCACTGTGCTTGTTGTTTGTTTTTACACAGTCTTTCTGTTAAGTTTCTTACTGTAAAGTGTCCTTTGGGTGTCCTGAAATGAGCTTTTTGAAATAAAATAATTATTTAAGACAAGAGCCTGACAAGTTGTTAAATGACATAAAATATGAAACCATCTTGGCTCCAGCAAACTGGTTGGTCCATTTAAGTTGTTTACTTGGTGGGGGAACAGCGTGCTGGAACTACTCTGACTGATGAAGCCCTCTGGAGTGAGGGTGAAACGTTTCTACTAAAAAAGAAACTGTCCAGATGACCTGATTGAGAATTATCAGACATAAAATATATTTTGTTAGCAAAGTCCTAACATTTATTAAACATTACTTCTGTATTTACAAAAGCAAACGGCAACAAAAAAAAAGTCAAAATTATGCTTTGACAAACTCATCGATAAAACTAAAGAAATTTGTAAACGCAAAAGAGGAAGAGGGGCAGATATCACTCTTGCTTTGAACTTACTCTTTGTTGCATGCGTGCTGTGAGTGAAAAGCATCCAGAGCATCATAAGAACAGCTGAGGACTGATGTGAATATAGTTTGTTAGCAAAGAATAGAGTACTAATATTTTTTAAACATTACTTCTGTATTTACAAAAAAATAAAATAAAATTGTGCTTTCACAAGCTTAAAAAACAAAAAAAAAATTGTTAAAGCGAAAGAGGAAAAGAGGGGGCAGGAATCGCTCTCGCTTTGAGTTTATACTCTTTGTCACATGCGTACTGTGGGTGACGAGCATCCAGAGCGTCATAAAAACAGCAGTGGAGGTGTTGGAGTTATTTATTTATCATGTCAGCAGCAGAGGGGAGCGACACGGTTCAAGCATGGCTCCCAAAACAACAAGACTGCCATATTTTGTCCACAACTTTATTACTATTGAGCCTGAGAGTTGCCGGATCCAAGCAAACAGTTGCCGGAACGTATTCTGTCAAAATAAGAGAGTTCCCAGATCTTGTTCTGGCAGGATATGGCTCAAATTAAACACTGGGTTTAATTTGTAAACCGACCAATGCTGGAACGCAAATAGTGGGTGGGCCGTGGGGGGTGCGGAGGGTCTTGAATTGAAATTTTGAATAAAGTAGATGTGATTTCCTGCATTTTGGTGTATTTTAACAGGTTGTTAAACATCTATGTGCTTGGAAAAAAATAAAAATATTTTGCTGACCCTCCACAAGCACTGACTCGAGGACCCACGGGGGTTTGGGGACCCCAGTTTGAGAACCACTGGTCTAAACTGTCAGAAAATAAAACAACATACTGTATATATGCATCATGCCGTTGCACAATTGACCGTTGTGCAAATTTTGTACAGTTTACATTTTCAACTTTCTTGTTTCTGTTTGTTACCACTTTGTACACTTTATCGCTTGTGTTCATGTCACTTCTTTCTTTACTCTGAAAATTCAGGTTCTACGTAAAAAGTCTGCAGCAAACAAACAAACAAACAAACGTAACTCAATGAATGTAAAATAATTTTAAAAAGCTCCTGAATCAACAACAGAAATGCTGAACTTGACATTTTGATCCCCAACAACACATCTCAGATGTAAACTTGACCATTGTTGTTCTTGCTGAATATATTTTGACTGGTTAGTTCACTGTTTGTGAGACATGACATCTTGCACTTCCTGTGCTGCCTGTCAGTGTGAACCTGCCCTCTAGTGGCTGGAGCTGCTAATGGAAAACAATCTGCACTTTGTGAGCATCAAACAGCATCTCTGTGCTTGTTGTTGATCCTCTTTACTTTTGCTTTACTTGTGACTCATTTTTCACGTATGCAATGTGTCTTCTTCTTTTATCTCTGCACTTGCTCTGGTCTCTTGTCTGTCTGTCTTTCTGTCTGTCTGTTGGGCTCTCCCTCAGAGAGAGCGGCTGGACTGTGCTGCCGTTTGATTGGCAGCTGTAAGCGGGGCATGCCTAAGCTGGCCGACTTATCGGTGAAGACCAAGGATATGTGGGAGATTCCTCGCGAGTCTCTCCAGCTGATTAAGAAACTGGGCAACGGCCAGTTTGGAGAAGTCTGGATGGGTAGGGCTGGTGGGGGGTTGTTAAAGAGGGAGGGGGAGGATAACGTCAGACGCACGCCTGAATGAGAATAGTAAAGCGGCGTTGAGTCTGCATCATGTTTCTGGTGTGGTGACCTCAATGTTGACCTGCACTCAAACAGAAAATACAAACAAAACCGAGATGCGGCTCGTCAACAACATTTGAACAATAAAATGAAAACCACAGACGATGAGTTTGCATTTCACATCCAGGTGTGCGAAGATGTTTCTCCTCCGTCTCCCTGGTTGCATGTGCATGTTTTTTAAATCTCATGTTGCTTTTTTTTATCACCCCCTCCCATCTCTCCATCACTTCACCTCTCTTCTCCATTCCTCGACCACCTTTCTGTCCTCTCCTTCATCTCCATCCTGTTTTTTTGGTACCTCTCCCCTGTCTCAGGCACTAATGATGGGCTGTGTTATTACCTGACCAAGCCCTGCCCCAACTCCACCCCCCTCACCTTGGGTCTTGGGCGAGATGCCTGGGAGGTATCGAGGGACACACTGTCCCTGCAAAGGAAGCTGGGACAGGGCTGCTTCGGGGACGTATGGATGGGTGAGACTGCCTCTGACAACTCTACAGAGGAAAAAAAAAAACATCATTTAGTGAAGTTTTTTTATAGAGCTCGGTGTCCTTTTCCACCCTGACAGATTTGATGGTATTCCCGTGTTTTTGCAGATTTAAGTCACAGACTTTCAGTGACTGGCTCTGAGTGTTTTGGGTTTCTGCCTGAAGCGAGCAGAGCTCTGTGCCAGCTTTTATTGGTATAAGAAAACCCCTCAGCCTCTTCACCTCCTGCCTCTACACCTGACCATGTCACATCATGCATGCTCTCCAAAATAACAATCATGTGCATGCACCAGAAACTCACCACAGCACTGTTTAGTGTATAAGCAGGGCACCATGCATACAGCTTTTAGCAGGACTATGACAGAGAAATCAGTGTATACGCCTGCAGAGTGAGCCTCTGCGTGCGAGTCTCTGTTGTTTAACGTTGCCTTGTCTGTATGCCAGGCATGTGGAACGGCACCACCAAGGTAGCGGTGAAGACTCTGAAGCCAGGAACCATGTCCCCCGAGGCCTTCCTGGAGGAGGCTCAGATCATGAAGAGACTCCGTCTATGCCAGGCATGTGGAACGGCACCACCAAGGTAGCGGTGAAGACTCTGAAGCCAGGAACCATGTCCCCCGAGGCCTTCCTGGAGGAGGCTCAGATCATGAAGAGACTCCGTCACGACAAGCTGGTGCAGCTCTACGCCGTCGTGTCTGAGGAGCCCATCTACATTATCACCGAGTTCATGAGCCAAGGTAAGGGTCTGAAGAATCCGTCACCACACTGACATGATGGAGATCTGAACTGTCATCACAGTGGGAGGAAATCTTACAGATGTGAGACTTTTAAACACCAATTAAAGAAACTGTGAATGCTTATTGCTGAAGAAGCTTGCTGAAATTAGCAAAAAAATGTGCTGTAGCTGAAATTGAAGAACAGGCCTAACTTAGCAGAAGAAAGCAAAAAGAACACATTTTTGCTGAATTGGGTTTAAATAAACAGAAATTGGCACAAAGATTAGGAAATTCACTAAAAAGGCTGAAATTAGCCAAAAATGGGTGAAACTAGCTAAGATAATAAAGTATCGGTACTAGAGAAAAGTAGATGGAGCTGAAATGAGCTCCAAGAATGTGGAATTAGCTGAAAAAGCTAAATTTAGCATAAAACTGATAAATAGTAGATGAACTATCAGAAAAAGCAGAATTTAGCAGAAATAAACTGAAAGGAACATCAGCTGAAAGGAACTGAAAGGAACATCAGCTGAAAGTAGCAGAAAGAAGGTAATTAGACTGAAAGTAGCAAAATTACCATGAAAAACTTATTAATCTAAAAACTGCTTAAATTAGCTAAAAAAATGCTAACAAGGTAGCTGAAAAAGCAGAACAAGCTAAATTAGCAGAAGAAAGCAGAAAAAATGTTTGCCCAGTTAGGCACAAAAAGTGGAGATTATAAGAGATAAGAGAGAGAGATAAGAGATTTTTTATTAACATTGCACCAGTAAACCAATACAACGTGATAATGTAAACACAGTCATCCAGAGGTCAGAGAATGACATGAATGAGAATTATCTGAAAAAAGTTGAAATTGGCACAAAACAAAAATAGCTGAAATGAGCTGAAAGTAGCTGAAAAAGTTAAAATTTTCATGAGGAAGCTGAAGCAGAACAAAATGTGAAAGGAGCAGTAAAAGGTTGTGAACAGATTTAAAGATTTGAAGGATGAAGCACAATTCATTTTTTATTATTTAAAAAAATGGCAGGAAAGGCTAAATATTTCAAAAAGCTAAAGTTGCACCAATACCAAAAGTCATAGCAGGATTGTCCTAAAAGAGCTGAACATTTTGATGCATGATTTGTTGAAATAACTTGAAAACTGCTGGATGAGAATCGCGCCAAAAAACGCACAGAAGAAAAATGGATCACAACAGCGTGAATGCTTCATGAGCGTTCACACTATTAGAATTGTTTTAACAAAACAAGACCCATGAGGTAT
>JBBPBX010068369.1:5220-19146 GCA_038048925.1 Garcialebias charrua
GGGGCCTCTGGGTCTGGCTCCATTGCCTCCCAGGAAGATACGGAGGAGTCTGTGACAGCCGCCATTCTAACGGCTCTTGCCCGTTTACAGATTGGTGTCCCTCAGGCCCAGCCTGCAGCTTCCAGCGCTTTCTTCAGACGCAGTAGATCAGAGAGGCTGCCTTTGTGGTTTCTCCTTTGGAGGAGTATATACAGCAACTACATGCTTGCTGGTCAGACACCAAGGCATTTTCGCGTCTGACAAGGGATGGCAGGGTCCTGGCGACCATGCAGGAGGCACCCAGGGTTGGCTTGGGGCATATGTCTACAGTGGAACCGAGCATTGCCTCTCTTATTATCCCACCTGATGAGGACTTGCGGCCCAATGCCCATTGTCCACGGCCTCGGTGCCGTATTACTGATGACCTTCTCTTCAAGGCCTATGATTCTGGGGCCCGCATGGGCCGGATTGGGAACTCTCTCTCTCCCATCTTATGCTGGCCCTGTCTTCCTCTTTGGAATCTGTTCCACTGGACCACCTCACGCAAGCCTTGGTTGATGCATCTCTGCAAGCCTTTGCTTTCATGACATGGGAGATCGGACGTACACTCTCCACGCTTGTCACTTACTAAGCCTTGTACGAGAACCCTCCGGGACCTACCTGTTGTTCCATGGGAACTTTTTGGCTCTGCAGCACTGGACGCCTTGGACCGTACAGCTCAGGCGTCTCGAACAAGGCAGAAGCTGGCAGGGCTTCACAGACGTGATCGCCAACCAGTTGGCACTTGGATGGTTACAGGTCCCTCACGGAGGTCCTCACGCCCATCTCCTTCTTTCATTGAGCCTCAGGACCCAACGCAAGGTCGGAGATCGGCCCAGAGACCTGCTCCAGGTCAGAGAAGTCGGGCTTGTGACCCAGCTGCGGCTAGGCCATCTCACTCCTTTCGAGCAACACAGTCTAGCTGGCGTCCTCCAGGGCTTTCATGGGGTCGGGGGCTCCGCAGATGATGCCTTAGGTCCGGCAGTCGGTTATTTTACCCCGGGACAATTCAACTACTGGGCTGCCCACACCCCGGACTTGTGGATGTTGTCCACCCTGTCCCGGGGGTATCGTCTTCAATTCCATTGCCGGCCCCCCGCCCCTGACCAAGTCAGGATGACTGGGATCCGCAACCTGGTGAAGGCGCAGGCACTGAACAGAGAAATCTGCACCTTGCTGGCCAACGGAGCTATAGAGCCTGTGGATCCCCTGCTGGATCCAAGGGGCTTTTATTCCATGTATTTTCTAGTTCTGAAGAAGTCTGAGGGTCTACATCCGTTTCTGGACCTCAGGTGCCTGAATGTATACTTGAAGGTCATGCCTTTCCGCATACTGACCACCAAGGACATGTTGTGGACGATTTCCCTGGGCGATTGGTTCACTTCCATAGATCTCAGGGATGCTTATTTCCATGTTCCAATCACGCTACCCCATTGGCGGTTACTTCGTTTTGCCTTTCAAGGGCAACACTTTCAATTCAGGGTCTTCCGTACTGTCTTTTGCTGTCTCCCATGGTGTTCACCCGATTTGTCTCAGCTGTCCTCTTCCCTCTACAAGCACGAGGCCTAAAGATCCTCCCGTGTCTGGACGACTGGCTCACTCATGCCGTGACGTGGGATCAGGCGGTTCGAGATACCCGATTAGTGCTCTAGCAAGTGGGACGCTTAGGCTTGCAGGTGAACATGGAGAAAAGCAATCTGACTCCCTCATAGGAGACCATCTTCCTAGGCATTGCCATGAATTCCATCTCAATAACTGCTTGCCCTCCACCCCGGCGGGTCGACGGTATATTGAACATGCTCCCAGAATTCAGGCGCAGCATGGCACCGCCTCTGGTGTGGTATCTTCGACTTCTAGGGATGCTTACAGCTGCATCCATCATGGTGCCCTTGGGGCTGCTATCGTTGCGGCCCCTTCAGATGTGCTTCAGATATGGCTGAACGGCTTGAATCTAGACTCCTCATGGAACACTCATCGTCTCAGAAGACTTTGAGTGGACCTTCAATGTCTCCAGTCTCTGTCCCAATGGAGGGTGAGATTGTTTATGACAGTGGGGATCCCGCTCGGTTCCCTCCCGTGCCACCGGGAAGTTGTGTTTACGGATGCATTCTCCACGGGCTGGGGTGCCACCTGGCAGGCTCACATGGCTCACGGGACATGGTCCCAGCAGTAGAGCAGGGAACTCATCAATGTTCTGGAATTACAGGCTGTGCTTCTGGCCCTTCTGAGCTTTCTTCCAGGCTTGCAGGTGAAGCATGTGCTGGTGAGGTTAGAAAACACCACTGTGGTTTTTCACATCAACCACCAAGGGAGAACCAGGTCAAGGAAACTGTTGTCCTTAACTCAACGACTTCTAACCTGGGCTGCTCCATACTTGGCCAGCCTCAGAGCACCCTACATCCTGGGACCACAGAACGTGCCAGTAGATTTTCTATCCCGTCAGAAGCTACTCCAGGGAGAGTGGAAGCTTCACCAAGATGTGGTGGAGAGGATCTGGATGGCCTATGGCAGAGCAGACGTGGACCTCTTTGTCTCAAGGGACGTATTCCACTGTCCCCTTTGGTTCTCCTTGGATGACAGCAGCCCTCTGGGCCACGATGCACTGGTACACGACTGGCCCTGGATCCTCCTTTATGCTTTTCCACCATTCAGCCTACTTTTTCAGACTCTCCTGCAGGTTTGTCCGAAGGGGCACACGGTTCTGCTGGTGGCCCCCTTCTGGCCAGCAAGGACTTGGTTCCCTCTATTGCACGAGCTCAGCTCTGGCTCGCCGATGCGTCTCCCCTCCAGGAGGGATCTTCTTTCTCAGATGGACGGTCGGATTTTGCACCCCGAAGCAGGCGGGGTCCAGATCTGGATCTGGCCCCTGCAGAGCCAGGGCCCACTTTTTCAGGATACACCGGGTCAGTAGGATGTACAATGGCTAATGCGTGGGTGCCATCCACGCGGGCCATCTATGCTAATGTGGTCGGCTTTTGTGACCTGGTGCTACCATAAATTGCAGGATCTAGTGCAGTGTTCAGTCTCTTGACATACTGACCTTCCTGCAAGCATTACTGGATCGAGGACGGTCCCTATCTACCTTTAAGGTATATGTTGCTGCCATTTCCCGTTGGCATATCGGCCTGAATGGTTGTTCGGTAGGCCAAGACAAGGACATTGTACTGTTTTTGAGAGGTGCTTAGCGTTTGCACCCACCCAACCGCCCTGTGGCACCAGCATGGGATCTTTCTCTGGTGCTTGAGGCTCTTTTGTCCCTCCTATTCTAACCCCTGGCATCTGCGGACCTCAATGAAAACGGTGTTCCTTTTGGCGATAGATTCCGCAAAGCGTGTGGGGGAATTGCAGGCTCTCTCGATAGCCGAGCCATGCTACCGGTGGAACCCTAATGGCTTAGGTGTCACGCTGTGGCCTGATGTGGCATTTATGCCTAAAGTGTCCCTGCCAGCGGGTAGTACCCAACCACTCCATTTTGCCCGGTTTGACACCGGAGGTTCCTCCGAACAACTGTGCCCTGTTTGTGCCCTTGAGGCATATATCGATGTTACGGCACCCTTCCAGAAGACAAATAGCCTTTTTGGTTTCTACGCTGGCTCACAGAAAGGTCAGACACTTTCTAAGCAGCGACTGACACACTGGGTTGTGGATTTGATCTCCAAAGCTTATGCCTTTCAGGACCGGCCACTGCCGGCGGGAGTGAAGTGCCACTCTACGAGGGGCATGTCGACCTCGTTTGCTACCATGACAGGGGTATCGTTGGACATTATATGCTGTGCGGCCTCCTGGACATCACTGAGTACCTTTACTCAGTTTTACAGGGTTAATGTGGCTGCGCCCCATCCCCTTCAAGGAGTTCTGTAGCAGCATACCTCTCCATCACATTAAAGTGAGTGGCGTGGTGGTCGTTCCTTGAACGTTGACGATTCCTCGTGACCGTGTTGGCATACGTCATCCAGTGCTTGAAGCACCACCTCTGGCGGTCAGTAGGGATGAAATAGAACAAAAGTTACTACTGTAACTACGGTTCTATGAATCCCGGATGACCGCCAGAGTGCTTGGTCCCTCGGAATCCTTGCTTTCGCGAGAAGGTTGAGGGATTGAACGCCGGGTTCTATGTGCCTATATAGAGTCACGTGGGTCCCCTGCAGGTCACAGGGTGACTTTTTTGTCATTTGTGCTTGACCTGCGAATGCGCAAGAATGATCATTCTGTGCTTGAAACACTGCCTCTGGTGGTCATCCGGGATTCATAGAACCGTAGTTACAGTAGATTTCTTTTCTGTTAGACCCATGCGCAGGTTGGTTCTACCATTTGAAGGATTACACTGCATATTTTTCAACCTGACTGACAAAGAGTGACTGTAAAACTATTAACTAAATACCCTGATGCATGCTCATGTTCTTTTAACTAAATAAAACTATAATTTTAAACAAAGCTTCCTAATATCACATCAGAGCACATTTTGTCTTGAACTTTTTTTAATTCAGAGCTGTTCCTTCGCATTTCTGCTTCTGCTCTTTAAAAAAAAATCTCCGCTCCTAAAAGTTCAAAGTCATGGGCAATTTTATTAAAAAACATAAGCATAAGTTCCTGCACTTTTGTGTACTACTGTAATGTGTGAATCACTGCAGAGCAGGGAGGATGACGAGGCACAGCTGACCCCAGTGTGGGATATACTAATTAAATGAGAAATGATCCTGCACTTAATACACTTATAAACCACACACAAAGTGATTAAATCTCCTTTGTCTTCTTCACATGAATGTGAAGAAGACAAAGGAGATGATTGTGGACTTCAGAAGGAACAAACACACCCATGCCCCACTGATAATAGGTGGGTCTGCAGTGGAAGTGGTCTCCAGCTACAAATACTTGGGTGTACACATGAATGATAACCTCAGCTGGAGCAACAACACCACCAGCCTGATCAAGAAAGGTCATCAGAGACTCTACTTCCTCAGACGGCTGAGACGAGCTGGTCTGAGCAGCCCAGTTCTCACCTCCTTCTACAGGTGTGCAGTGGAGAGCATCCTGTGCTCCAGCATCAACGTGTGGCATGGAGGCTGCACAGTTGAAGAGAGGAAAGCTCTGCAGAGAGTGGTGAAGGCTGCACAGAAGTCTGTTGGAGTCAGTCTCCCCACCATCACAGACATTTACACCTCTAGATGCAGGAAAAGAGCCACCTGTATCATGAAAGACCTCACTCATCCAGCACACTCACTCTTTGCCCCACTCCCCTCAGGACGGAGGTTGAGGAGCATCAAGTGTAGAACCACTAGACTGAGGAACAGCTTCTACCCTGAGGCTGTTAGACTCATGAATAAATAAAAATAAAATAAAAAAATAAACACTGCAAAATATCACATCATGCTGATGCTGATCTGTTTTCTTGTTGCTGTGTTCATCTGTGTTCATCTGTGACCATCTGCTCATACAAACTCATGTTCGTGCTGCTGTTTATTCCCACTATATTAGGCTTAGTGTATTACTAGTTGATGTTTTTCTTAGTTAGTTCTCGATGTTATTACTGTTTTTCTCTTTCATTTGTTGTTGGATGTAACTGGGACCTCGTGTACATAATCTCGTTTTCATCTCATGTACCACATGCGGTGCAAATGACAATAAAGACTCTCTGACTCTGACTCTGACTCTAAAGGTAAATTTGAAATACAGTACAGGTGCTGGTCATAAAATTAGAATATTGTGAAAAAGTTGATTTATTTCAGTAATTCCATTCAAAAAGTGAAACTTGTATATTCATTTGTTACACACAGATTGATATATTTCAAATGTTTGTTCCTTTTAATGTTGATGGTTATAACTGACAATTAAGCAACTGACAAATCAGCTACCTCAGTTTGTCCTGAAGTGAACGCTCCTTAACGGCAGAGCTGCAGCTTTGCATGAGGGAAGAGGTGCCTTTAGCTTTTTAGCTAGAGTGCCTGTATTTCTTACCACTAGCTTTTAGTGAAGCTGACTGACCATGTCAGTGCCATGTGGTGGGGTGTGTGTGGGTGGGTGGTGGTGGGGGGGTTCAGTTTGGTAGGCAGGGTACTCGGTTATGTTGACGGGGTGGGGCACCCCGCTTGTATAATGGTAGGGGAAACACTGGGATCTGAAAAAAATAGTTTAATGCTGAAATGTCCAGGAATTAAGGTTTTGTGTACCCTTCACTAATAAATTATCTGAATATTAAAATCCTTGTACAGCATTGTATTATTTTATTTTACCTTTATTTTACCAGGTAAAGTCCTGTTGAGGTTAAGAACATTTTGTTGTTACATTTAAATAGTCAGTTAGTGAAAATGAATAGATGGGAAATATGTCATTGTTAAACAAGTACACACATGGTTTTCAAAGTGCACTCAATTTTACTCAGTCTTGGTGGTTTGCTAATCAAGTGGTGGTGGTATCAAGTTCCTGGCTTGGATTATTGTCCCAGTCCGCCCCTGCAGGATAGTTTTATTTATTTTAATGCTCTTATTAACTGACCGCGACGTCACTGATCAGAAGGAGCGACTAAGTGAACGAGGCCATAAAAAGGTCAGAAATAAGTTTCTAGAGCGAGGAGCACCGAGATGCTGAGAGCTCTCAGGGTTTGCCACAGTTCAAAGCTCGTAATGAACACTGTAGGAGTGAAAGTGACTGTAGGAGATTTCAACATTGATTGGAATAAGTCGACCCCCCTCTGTGATAAATTCAAAGAATGCTGCCTATCTCTCAATCCAACACAACTTATCGATTCTCCCACCAGACCTAACAAAAAATGTCCCGAAAAGTCTTCCACCTTAGATCTGTTTTTCACAAATGCACCTCATAAATTTCCTGGTACAGGTGTATTTGCTAACATTTTGAGTGATCATTCTGTAATAGCAGCTTTTAGATCTACTAAACTTCCACCTGCTAAGCCCAGAATAATTCAAAAAAGGGATTTGAAACGTTTCTGTGAACAGTCATTCCTTTGGGATCTATCACACTTTGATTGGCAACGTATTCTACTAATCAACGACGTGAACACCGCTTGGAACTATTTTCATAATAGTTTCATTTTCTTTGTAAACAAACACGCTCCTTTCTGGCAGTTCAGGATAAAGGGCCGTGACAGCCCCTGGTTTACTCCTGAACTAGCTGACCTCCTGCACAGGAGAGATCATCTTTGGGCCGCAGCAAGAAAATCAGACTCACACTCTGACTGGTTGAAATTTCGGCAGCTGAGGAATAAATGCACAACTGACATCAAAGCCGCAAAACGTAATTACTTCTTATCTCAGACCTCCAAAAATCTTAACGACCCTAAAAAATTCTGGAAAACCATCAAATCTCTCTCAGGCATCCCCCAATCATCTGACCTCCCATCACAACTTCTTGTTGACTCTGTTCCTGTGTCAAATAAGCACGAGATCCTGAACTGTTTCAACAAACATTTTGTTGCTTCTAGTTCATTATTTGACACAGTTACAAATGGAAAATCAGCCACTTCATCTAATAATCAAACTTCTACAAATCAAATCCCTCCTACAAGTAAATCCTCAGTTAATCACACCTTCTCTTTTTCTCCGTTCTCAGTCAGTGAGGTAAATAAACTGTTAAAAGATCTTGATCCTAAAAAATCTGCAGGTCCAGATGAACTTCCACCTTATTTCTTAAGGCTGGCTGCTCATATCATCACAGTCCCTGTGACCCACATCTTTAATCTGTCCATAAGCCAAAACACCATTCCGGATGCTTGGAAAACAGCCTTTGTTCTTCCTTTGCTGAAGGGAGGTGATCCCACCTCACTGAACAATTATCGACCGATCTCTAAACTCTGCATTTTAGCCAAGGTTCTAGAAAAACTGATAAACTCTCAGATCAAAAATTATCTGGACTCATTTAACATCTTACCTCTCCATCAATCTGGTTTCAGGAAAAAACACAGCACAACAACTGCTTCTCTGAAGGTTCTTAATGATGTTGTTGAAGCATTGGATGCTAAGGATTATTGTGCTGCACTTTTCTTAGACCTGTCTAAAGCTTTTGACACTGTGGATCATAACATCCTGTGTCATAAGCTCTCAGAAATCGGTTTCTCTGATCACACCATCGGTTGGTTTTCTAATTATCTTTCCAATCGGAGGCAATGTGTTCAACATAACGGTACTTCTTCCAGCTATTTAACAGTTAAAAATGGTGTACCACAAGGCTCAGTTTTAGGACCAACCCTCTTTACAATCTACATAGCTAATGTAGGTCAGAGCATCCCTGATGCATCCTTACATTTCTATGCTGATGATACAGTTGTTTATTGCCGAGCTAAAACAGTAGCTAAGGCTTTCCAGTTACTGCAATCCGCTTTTGACATCATCCAGTCAGATTTGTTCCGTCTCAAACTTGTCCTAAATGCTGATAAAAGGGATGTTTTTTTCAAGTATGAAGTCGGTCCTAGCAGATCTTCCTCTGATTTTATCCTCAAATGGTGTCCCTATTGAGTTTGTTGATTCATATAAATATTTGGGTATCCTGGTCGATTCGCATCTCTCTTTTAAACTCCACGTGGAAAACCTAGTGAAGAAACTGAAAGTTAAACTGGGTTTCTTTTTCAGAAATAAATCATGTCTAACACTGAATGCTAGGAAACGCCTTGTATCTGTGACTTTCCTTCCCTCCATTGATTACGGTGACATTCTCTACATGAATGCTCCTACAAGCACCCTGCGGATGTTGGATGTTGTCTATCATGGTGCACTAAGATTCATAACTGGCTGTGATTATCGTACCCACCACTGCACCCTGTATTCACTGGTTAACTGGACATCATTAACCTCACGCAGACTCTTCCACTGGTACATTTTCATCTTTAAATCACTTCTTGGTCTGCTGCCCTCATACATCTCCTCCTACATGTCTTTGCGTGAGTGCAGCTACAGCGTGCGCTCTCAGGACATGATCACCTGCAGTGTTCCGTCAGTGAAGACTGAACTTGGAAAAAGGGCCTTCTCCTATTCTGCTCATGCTTCCTGGAATATCTTCATGCTTCCTGGAATATCTTACAAAAAGATCTGAAGCTCTCGGCCCCGACCTCAATAAATGGTTTTCAGAATCTGTTGGAATCCTGGCAAAAACCAATGCAGATATGTTCCTGTTTTTGATTTTGTACATCTACCTTATAATGTTTTTGCTACTTTTATTTTATTTATTGTTTAATGTGTTTGTATTTGTATCATTGCTGTTCATCATTCTTTAGTTTGTAGCAGGTCGCTTTCGTAAATGAGCCCTCGAGACTCAATAAGATTTACTTGACTAAATAAAGGTTGAATGAAAAAAAAGTGTAACGGAACAAAGGTTCATCCAGTTAATTAATACTGAATGAGGCAGAGAATTCCTCAGACTCACCTTTATGTCGGGGTTTTTCACACAGCTATCACAGGTTGATGGGGAGAGTGCGAGGGGATTTAATTTCTCCTTCTCCCCCTCTCCTGTGCTTTGCGTCGTTCAGTCTTCGTGCTGGATAAGACGGTGTGGAGATAACAGAAGCCCAAGGTCAGGGAGGAAGAGACGGAGGAAGACCTACAGCCAATTTACATGAGAGATGAATGGGAAGAGGGGCAGGAAGGGTGGAGGTCGGGGGGCTCGGGACGGGGACTCTGATCTCCTTAGGGTGCACATGTGTGTAGCCGTGTTTCCATCTATTTTCATTTCGAATTTTGAGCTAATTTTTGAAATCTCGCAAATATGTAAATACAAATTAATGCGAAGCAGAAGTGTTTCCATCAACTGGCTTGAATCGCATCTACCGGGCCACGCACAGCGTCATTACGTCAGACGTCAGCGTCATTACGTCAGACGTCAGCGTTACGCATGTCTACAGTAAACAGGAAGTAGCGGTTGAAAACAGAACCCGGCCACACATCTCGTCAAAATGGAGAGAATATTTCAGGTACGTGTTGCTATCGGGCAAGTTGTATTTATTCTGTCATGCCAACTAGTTTTAGCGATGTTACATGTTGTCCGGAGCGGAAACAGCTGATCAGTCACATGACGTGAATGTTCGCTACGGCAGAACTGAGTCGGCAAATCTGTTTCCATCTGTCGTTTTGCGCATCTGCTCATTTTCGAAGATCCCAAAAACCACCTCAAGCGAGCGTATAAACTTTTTGGCGAATTTGAGGAAGTAAATTCGCATTTTGCCGTTTCCATTAAGCTTTTCTGCTGGGATACTTCAAAATGCGCATCTAGAAACCTTGATGGAAACACGGCTTGTGTTAATATGTGTGTGTGCTCGGCTGCAAGAGGTCTGTGATCTCCTGGCCTTTGTGATGGAGATGGACCCGGCAGGCCCGGCCCGATAATGACGCGACGCTCTAATAGCATTCATCCCTTCTACTGCAAAACTACTCAAGCGGAAAAGAGAGAGAGGGTGCGAGAGAGAAGGGGGAAAATAAAACAAGTGTTAGGGGTGGATGGATGTTGGTTTGCAGGGGTGTGTACGAAGGTGGTGGTGTGGGGGGGGCAGGTAGGAGGGGAGGTGAGCTGAGCGATGTTTAGGAAATGACGAGGGCCACAAATCATTTGTAATCTCAGAATCAGGGGTTTTAGAGGGAGGCCGGGGACCTGAGGTGATGGTGTGGTGGTGTGTGCATCTTCTGTGCATGTGAGCTTCAGAGAATGGTATTAAGCGTGCATGTGCATGCCGTTCGTGTGTTTGTGTGTGTGTGTGTGTGTGTGTGACATTAGCAGTAAATGCTCTCTGCCTGTCTCTCCTTTCTCTCTCTTTATCAGTGTATATTCGCTGTGAGCACTGAAGCATGGAAGGCTTTCAGAACCTGGGCCCATAGGGGATGGGACCCTGTGTCCAACACACACGCACAAATACACACACACACACACACACAGTTATCAAATGGGGATCATTACAGGCCTTTAACTATACCTTGGTAATCACCAGTTTACATCAGCACCCATATTCACCGTTTGATACGGAGCGTTCCACAACAATGAGGAGCATGGGAATGATGGGAGAGGGGAGGCAACTGGAGGGTTAAGCCTCTGTTTTTGTCTCTTTCAGGTTTTTTTTGTGTTTAGGGAAAAAAAAAGAGGATTGGTTTCATAATAAGTAAATTTTTTGTTTCAGATTACAAGTGGCCCTCCTGTGTGTGGTAACCGTTTGGAGGTGAACAAAGATCAGTCTACTGCCTACTGCTACAACTGCTCCAAGAAAGGACACTTTGGCTTTGTGAGTACCGGTACTTTACTCTGTCTTCGCTGGCTTCATTGCTCGCAAATAAAAATAGAACCCAGTTACAGGTATTCCCCGATTTACGAGCGAGATCCGTCACAAGGGGGCGCTCGTAAACCGGAAATCTCGTAATTTGGAACGGCCGCCATTGCTCTCGTAAACCCGGAAGTCCGCTCGTAAATTTCGCCAGCGCACCTAAAAACACTCTATTTTCATCTATAAACTACTTTTGAGTGCATAAAAATGATCGGAAACGTGTGTTTATATGCTTAACTTGCTAACTGTAGTGAAAAAACACATGAAAACTCAGTATTTTTTTCGTTTTTTCCAAAAATTCGCAACCCGGAAGTCCGCTCGTAAATTTCGCCAGCGCACCTAAAAACACTCTATTTTCATCTAAAAACTACTTTTGAGTGCATAAAAATGATCGGAAACGTGTGTTTATATGCTTAACTTGCTAACTGTAGTGGAAAAACACATGAAAACTCAGTATTTTTTTCGTTTTTTCCAAAAATTCGCAACCCGGAAGTCCGCTCGGAAGTCCGCTCGTAAATTTCGCCAGCGCACCTAAAAACACTCTATTTTCATCTAAAAACTACTTTTGAGTGCATAAAAATGATCGGAAACGTGTGTTTATATGCTTAACTAGCTAACTGAAGTGAAAAAACACATGAAAACTCGGTATTTTTTTCGTTTTTTCCAAAAATGTGCAGCTCGTAAGTCTGGGACCTCGCAGATCAGAGCGCTCGTAAATCGGGGACTACCTGTATTTAATTATTTTAAATTAGATTTGAGCAAAATCGATCAAAAATTGCATCAAGGGAACTGGAACTGAAAAACTTGCTTCCCGAATGATTACCGGGTTTCTGTTAATTTGGTGAACTGTTAACAAGTCGGTGACTTGGGTGAGTAAATATTTAAAACAAAGTATCACAGGGGTGGGTTTAGGGCTAAAGACGAGGACGTTTTCCCCTCATGACCTGTGGTTGTTGTTCCATATCCAGCAGGAAGTAAGAAAATCAGTTTGCTTACAAAATCTGCAGTCTTAGCTTAAAAACATCACTGTGCTTGTTGAAGTAATTAATATGTCTACTAGAAATTCTGTAGTCCAAATAAAAATGTCTTCCATCAATTTTAACATTTAAGAAGTTGGGTTAGAACTTGTAAGTTCTCAAATAAGAACCAGCTTATCAAGTGAGGAATGTACAAATAGAAATAATAATCATCTAATTTAGGGATGTGTAGAGGAAATGGGGCTGTAATATATTGTTAATTATCAGTTATGAGTTAAGCTCATAAAATTATGCATGCAATATGAAAATAACCTTGTGTGTGGGCACCACCTCTCCTTAGAGAGTAAAAATCAGTCTCTTATTGACCCCAAAATAATGTACAGTGGTGAGTTCTTTTCACGTGTTTAAAGGGCATCAATTTAGTAATACACACAGATATGCCAAAATAATCACAAATTCAGTTGATTTTAGTCAAAGTCAACTTTATTGTCAGAACTACAATATGTACAGGACATACACAGGATTGAAATTGCGTTTCTCTCAGTCCCTCGGTGCAACAGTAACCATTTAAACACTAAAACACTGAAACATTTAATAAACATAAGCATAAAATAGTAAAAGTGTAACACTGTCCTGAGTTTTTGCATAGTAGTATAAAAGTATGAAAATTTACACCAACACTAAAACACTAAACATTTAATGAACATAAGCATAAAATGAAATA
This sequence comes from Garcialebias charrua, assembly GCA_038048925.1. NCBI lineage: Eukaryota > Metazoa > Chordata > Actinopteri > Cyprinodontiformes > Rivulidae > Garcialebias > Garcialebias charrua. The sequence continues at coordinate 18,191 of JBBPBX010068369.1, forward strand.
ATAAAAGTGTAATACTGTCCTGAGTTTTTGCATAGTAGTATAAAAAAGTATAAAAAGTATATCTATAAAATAAACTGAAGGTTCTAGCATTGACATTTGCAAAGAGTGGCAAAGCAGCATATGAGTTAATGTACACAGTATATGTATGAGGTAGTAGTTGATGTTGGTATAGAGGCAAAAGTGGCATATGCAGTAAGGCACATTGGGCATCCTTAAATAAGGCTGGTCAGAGAATACTGTATATGTATCAGCAGTGGTGTAGATATAAAAGTAGTGTAAATGTAAACAGTAGTAATAAATGTAAACAGTAGTAATAAATGTAAACAGTATTAATAAATGTAAACAGTGAATGTAAACAGTAGTATGACTATAGGCAGTAATGTAATACAAACATTAGTGCAAATATGAGAAGTAGTGCAAACTGAATGAGCACATGACCGAGAGTTTAGTGAATAACCCGTTTGATGACACAGGGTCCAGTGTTAAAATCTTTGTGTTGTGTGGTAATGTGTGAGAAAGTTTTTTGTGTTAAGGCAGTTCAAATGGGAGGGGAGGCAGAGCAGGCAGAGTGTTTAGCATTCTGACTGCCTGATGAACAGAGCTGTCTCTCAGTCTGCTGGTTCGAGCCTGGAGACTCCTCAGTCTCCTCCCTGATGGCAGCAGTCTGAAGCAGCTGTGTAGTGGGTGTGTGGGATCACCTGCCATGCAGAGGGCTTTCCGAGTGAGGCGGTTGCTGTGTAAGTCCTGCAGTGAGGGCAAGGAGGTGCCGACGATCTTCTCAGCTGCTCTCACGATGTGCTGGAGGCTCTTGCGGCAGGATGCAGTACATGCACCAAACCACACAGTGATGCAGCTGGTCAGGACACTTTCTATGGCACCCCTGTAGAAGGTGCACATGATGGGGGTTGAAGCTCCAGCCCTTTTCAGCTTGCGGAGAAAGTAGAGACGCTGGTGAG
>JBBPBX010068370.1:8498-19146 GCA_038048925.1 Garcialebias charrua
GTGGTGTTCTGTGTTTATATGTTAATAAAAAGTTTAAAAAAAAAACAAAAACAAAAAAACAGGGAGCGCTGGTCCTGCAGCCCACACATCAGACCAGCACACCAGGAAATCTCCAGAAACTCCCGCAGCCACACTGGACCCGAGTTTAATTCGCTCGTGACAAATTTGTTCATTTCTCATCATTTCAGTCATGGAGTCAACGGAGGAGGAAGCGATCACTTGCCTTTTGGCAAAAAAACAAAACAAAAGAAAAGTCCAGATCAGGGATGAAGAAGGGGAATTTAATACATTTGTGTCACATACAAAACAGTCCGGGGCCGGGCAGTTTATTGTGCGACAACGCGTTTGCGTACGCAGTTGTAAAATTTGAGCTTTGCGCGTACATGCCCTGCGGGGGTACGCTTGTACCTCTGCGTAGTACATGCATACAGCTGCGTATGGACGTATGCAGAGCTATACGGGGGGCTTTAATGTCCAAAAATCTATTTCTCTGACTTTTTAGTCACAAATCTTGCTGGATAAAAATATCCCCTATTCATTTTACTTATTCAAAGAAGCCACACTCGAGGACATGAGAAGAGTTAAGGGCAGTCACACAGCAGGCTTACACAGATGCACAGAAGTTCTACATTGTGTGGAGCCCAGTCACGAGAATCTGCACCGGGCAGTGTGCGAGAATTGTTTATACATGCTTATCAGCTCGCACCTGCCTATTGACCTCGACCTCCCAGCTGTACATGCAGGATCAAATCAACTCCTCTCTGAGAGTGAAAAGAACTGTCTGGTAACTCACACACATGGTCTAACATTAATTTCACTTTAGTTGGTGATAAACATCCATAAACCTTGACCAAAATCCCCTGACAAATCTTACAACATCAACATGTCAAATCCATCAATCAACTGAGAGCTGAAAATGAACATCAATCAATCAATCAATATGAAGTTACAGTTATATTTTTTTGATGAGATAACATGTAGTTTCCTTTAATGAGGAGAAGAAACATTTAACATCCACGAACGCCATTTATCAAACAACAGTACAGGCTGTGTTGTGTTCTGACGGCCTCTGGGACATAGGAGTTGAATTTTTATTAGGAAAGACATTTTTTAAATATATTTTATGAGTTGAGCTGCCGTGGGGACCGCTTTTTTATTTTCTTGTTTTGTGGTAGTGTCATTGCAACTGCATGGCTCGTAAATTCAAATGCAAGTAGTGTTTATAACAGAGGCGTAAAAACAAAAGAGGGCGTGCCACAAAATTGACCATAGCTTGTAAAATGTATTGAAAATGAACAAAGCATTTGCATGTTGTTCCTGTTGCTCAAAGAGATTACTCTTCAATTCTTATCAGACTATTATATTATTGAGTTACTTGAATAATAAACTGTATTCAAAATATAAACAAATCCCACTGTGACCACTAGAATGGTTCATATCATCAAAACTAAAGTGTGTTGAGTCTGTCATAGTCCACAGTATCTGTAAAACTCTAAACTTAACCAACATGACCAAATTAGTTAAAATGATCAGGAAGGGGATTTACATTAATTTTAACCTAGACATTTCTTCTTTTATATGTCTAATTTGCATTAAAATGCCCAATAAAGGAAAAAATACCAAGAAATGAACATGTACACTGTAAACCCAAATTAGTAATCATTACTAAAGCAGAATGTGGAAAGCGATTGCGAGGGGATCTCCAGTTTTTACAAAATCAAAAACTAAACAAATCAAGCTCTGTTTACATAAAGACTTGTGTCCAAGATAATCTTGTACTAAAAAACTCAAGTTTTTAAAACCATTGTTTACGAGTAATTAACTCAACCATTAATCATATATATCAGTAATCATTACCCATGATGATCAGTATTTGTTTCTCATGTTTATCAGTATTCATTTCTCATCTTTATTAGTTAGAAATACTAATAATACTAATAATAAATTAGATTTTTTAACATTACACAATAATTGTCTGTATACTACCTGTTGTTTCTTACACAAAAAAATGACAATTTAATTTATTTTTCACAAATTTATTGCAAAAATAGTGCAATAGTAACATTTTAAACATGTAAAGCTGAGTACACATTTCACCATGTTCAAGAGTTTAAACTTTAGTACAAAACTAAATCTGAGTAAAGTGCTAAGTCAATACAATTCTGCATTTAAGCCTTTACAAAAATGGATTTTCAAACATTTTACCAAATTAACCATTTTACTTTGATAGGTGAAATTAAGAATGTTAATATCTTGTGCAAAGGGGAACATGCATAACATCTTATGATCTGAGGTACCCTTTATCATTTACATCATTAATCTGGTCAAAAGACTAACATGGAACCCTTCAATGGCTTCGACAGGTAAATTGTCTTTAAAAAAAAGTGTCCGTACAGTTCTTTTATTTGGAAGCCTTAATGATAAAAAAATAAAAATAAAAAAATAAACATTTAAATAATAATAATAATAATTAAAAAAAATTAAAAATAATCTTTTTTTGACAAAAAAAATAACTAGCATTGTGGCACCAACAATTGTTTAAAACAAGTAATGATGAACAGGAAAGTTTCTGTGAAACAGTTACATTACAACACTTGTTCACATTATGTTTGTATTTGAAAGACAGCTACAAACTAAACTTCAGCAGTAAAACAATAAACTTCTAGCTGCTAAATAGGATTTTTTCCCACCTAACCAAAAGTAGAGCACCTGCAGCGTTTTTACACAAGTTGAATTTTCTGTTTGAATTCTCAGCTTCAACTCCCAAATGGGGAAGAAAAAAAAATACTGTACAGTACCTGTTGAATGAACAGGAGGGTACAGTATTTCTGATTTTCTTTGGGTAGTTTACATGGAGTTCATATGTGAGCCTAAAAAGGAGACTCACAGCTTCTGGCAGGGTCATGAGCTTTTCCACAAAAAATTTCACCCTCATTGACGATGTTCAGGCTCGCCGGGTGAAGATCTGATGTTGGGGGTGGGGGGGAGACACCTTCAGGATTCAGCAACAAGGTCCCAACGTCCATTTGGCCAAAGAACTCATCACCATCCTAAAGATAAACAAAAAATAATTGCCATAAATAAAACCATTAGGGAATAAAATTGCTGAACTACAACAGACCACCATGACAGAACAGGCATTGTATCAAATACAGTTTATGCCAACATAATGATAACTACTGTTTGGTCAAGCATTTTGAAATTTTCTAACAATAAACATTGTAAAATCAGTATTGGTCTAAGGACTATTTGAGAGATCTTCTTGGTCCATTTTGTCACTATTTGACTGAAATAGGAAAACTTCTAAATTGGTTGTTTTTATATAATGATATTATTTAATATGGGCCCATCGCAGTCGTCACTGCACATAAACACAGGGTTAGTCAGGGTGTGCTCATGAAGGACAGAATAAAATTCCTGCAGCAGGTCTTTTACCACAATCCTTTAGAATTTCATACAAATTTTAAAAAATAATTAAAAAAAAGAAATTAGTGTGCTGTTCAACTGGAGACCAAATGACCATTAGAATATTATGTGTACCTGCTTATTAGTAAAGTGTGCAGACCAGCGTTTCATCAGAAGGCTCGGTGGTGATGTCTCCACAACGTCATCAGGTCCACATTGTGTCTGTCATCAGGTCCACATTGTGTCTTGTCTTCTATTTGGCAGAAAATAGAAGACAGAAAATTGATAGATATGTTGAAAGGAAAAGTCTCATACACACAAACAAAGACACACACAGACAATTTGTTTTGACCCAGTATTACCTTCATTTTCTGCAAAAGTTGTGCCAAATGTTCAGCCACGTTGCCCCTCATTTCCATAAGACGTGGTGTGATCATGACGGACAGAATAAAATTCCTGCAGCAGGTCTTTTCCCCCTCATTTCCATAAGACTGGTGGTGTGATCATCATGACGGACAGAAAAAAATTCCTGCAGCAGGTCTTTTTCCACAATCCTTTAGAATGCATACAAATAAACAAATTAAAATATAAAAAAAGAAATTAGTGTGATGTTCAACTGGAGCGCAAATGACCATCAGAATAATATGTGTACCTGCTTATTAGTGAAGAGTGCAGGCCAGCGTTTCATCAGAAGGCTTGGTGTTGATGTCTCCACAGGTTTTATCTTCTATTCGGCGCACAAATCCAATATGGCGGTTAGACCAAAAAAGAAAAAAAAAAAGAGAAAATAATAATTTAATGAACGAACACAGAATATAAGCAAAATTCACTATATCACCAGGAATTATTGTAAGAACCAACAGCCCTTGGTTTGAATAATCCCTGTCGAAGTAAAAAAAAAAAATAAACCATGCGGTAAATTATTCTGTATGCAACAGGAAGCTAGCATAAAGCTAACTGCTAACAGCATTAGCTCTCTGTGAGGGCTCTCTGTGTTTGCTACAGGCATTAACTACCGGTACTAATTCAATCAGTCCCGAAATAACAACAAAGGATGATCAACTACAAAGTACTGTAGCTATAATTTAGGGCAAAAATGATGCAGTTGACACTCCGGTGAAACATTAGCTATCGTTAACATGAGCACACAAAAACGTTATTTTACTAGCAAGTACAATAAAAACGGAATCAAATTTGAGCACTTAACATGTGTCAATAAACTGTTACATCAACCAGACTGACCTGATTTCAGCACTTCGTCACAGTAATGAGATTTTCCAGCAAACAGTCAGGAGAAACATGCACTAAGCTCACGGTTCTTCTTCCTCTTTGTGCACCAGGCAGGTGACGTGTTCACTGACAAGCCCCGCCCCAAACCAGTAAAAACATGTAAATGAGAGGTGTCTGCACTCAGAGCCATTAGTAAAGAAGATACTCATATTGAGAAGTGTACAATTCACATATTGTTAGGTAATGGTCCCGCCTTTTGCAAAATAACAAAAAGATTAGTAATAATAGCTTGACTTATTATGTAAATGAAAATTTGGGATTACAGTGTAGTCAAAGTCAAAGTCAGCTTTATTGTCAGAACTGCAATATGCACAGGACATACACAGGATTGAAATTGCGTTTCTCTCAGTCCCTCGGTGCAACAGTAACCATTTACAGCAAACCCCGAGTTAAGAACAAGTTCTGGACCTAAGGACCGTTCGCAGCTCGATTCTGCCGTAGCTAGGGGGTGAAAATAACGTTTTGTTCGTAGGTCCTGATTTCGTTCGTACGTTGCGGAAATAACGCTAACGGAGCGCTGCACACAAATTTATCGGCATGAGACTGAACAAGCTGACATACTGGGCCATAAACATGCACAGAACTTTATTTACAAACACTTATCTAACACATTACACCACACATTCATCCATAAACACACACAGTAACTGTACAGCAACGTTAAACATTGCTATTCAGCACAGCACATTCAATACTGTACTGTAAAATTATTACAGAATAAAATAATTAATTAAAACAGTACAGAATAAATAAAAATATAATTTCTTACTTTGAGATGGTCAAAGCCGACATCTTAGGTTGCCATGCGTTGATGTTGTCGGCCGAGCAGCGCGGCGAACCATGGCAGCTGCTGAGGCCTGTGTTAGCTTCTGCTAGCTGCCTGTTAGCCAAGCCATGAGCTGGTGTTCGCGCGGCAGTCCGGCGCGATGGATCGGTGATCGATCCTCGGCTGCTGCTCCAGGCTGAGACGTCCACAGAGCTCGTTTCCAGCTAGTAATTAATCCATATGAGGCAAAGCCGGCTGCCGAAAATGGCTGCCGCAGACGGTCCGGTGTTCTGCTTTAACTTGTGACCGTGTAAACTGGAGACCTTCTTGTAGCATTTCCTGTTATGACCGGAAGTTGAACAAATATTGCGCAATTATGACAAAAATGATCAGAAATGATCATTTTTATCATAATTATTATTTATAAAGCCTTTAAAACAACCACAGCTGCAACAAAGTGCTGTACACATGAAATTAAGAACATTTAAACACAACAAAAAAAAACAACAAAAAAAACATTTTTATTTTTATTTTTATAATTTCATATTTTTATTAAATGTGATACGTTCGTAGGTCCGGGTTGCCGTAGGTCGATGGAGTCGTAGGTAGGGGGTTAGCTTAAACACTAAAGGCTGAGTTAGACTTTCGCTTTGGTCCGCAGGCTGGAGCGCGCGCGCCGCGCGTGCACTGTGCCGCACGGCGAAATGCGTTCATAGTTTCGCCCCTGTCTTTATGGTTGACGCACGGCCGAGCATGGCAAAGTGCTGTTCTTTTACGGGCCAGCAGGTGGAAGTAGCCTCTACAACATGTGCATATGTTACAAGAAAGGGTGTAGAAGAAGAAATCTACCGTAGAAGAAGAACTGTTTGACGTCACAACACAAATAAAATGGCTTCCCGCTCGCTTCATTCTTGAACTGTCTTTATTAGAGGAGCAAATTATAATAGAACAACAGTTATTGTGTCTTGCAATTTTAATGAGACGAAGAAGACGCAGAAGGAGATGGTATGTTCGGCCATTACACTCTCAGAGACGTACTGGTGGGGAATATAACATGCATGTCTGCACGCCGATTTGATGACCTGCTACATCGTATTTCGCCTTTCATACGACATGGAAGGACCCACAGCAGCCCTGTGACATTACCCGAGCGTTTGGCAGTGACTTTAAGAATCCTGGCTTCAGGTAGCAGCCAGAAAAGTGTAGCAGCCAGCTACAAACTTGGTGCAACTACGGTTTCCCTGATAGTCTCTGAGGTGTGCCAAGCTATATTGTATATTGCTATATGTATTTGAATGTTAAATGATTTTAAATAAAATGAAACTACATTGAAATATCCACTTCAGCTTTCCGTCTGTTTTGTTTGCATATTGTATTTACAAAGCCACTAACAGTTGTATTACATAAAATTTGGTATGAAAGACTTTTTTATAATTGTAAGAACATTAGATGTTAGAATTATTTGGAAACCTGAAATGGCATTGTAAATATAAGTCCCATATTGCATTAAAATGAAGCATTGCTACCTGACACGAAAAATCTCAATGTGTAGTAGCCTTTATTTCACCAGGAATGTGAAGTGGAATGTGGAGAAACCTGTAGAAATAGTGTTTTGATTTTAATGTGTGCAAAAATGGCATGCTGTCTAAAAATAATTGATAAATGTGTAATTGTGCATTACAAATGTATCATTTGAATCAAAGTCAAGTCAAAGTCAGCTTTATTCTCAAAACAGTAATATGTACAGGACATACACAGGATTGAAATTGCATTTCTCTCTGTCCCTCAGTGCAACAATAACTATTTAAACACTAAAACATTTAATAAACATAAAATGAAATAAAGTGTAATACTGTCCTGAGTTTTTGCATAGTACTTTTTCATAGTAGTATAAAAGTATAAAGTTTTCACCAACACCAACATTTAATATCCATAAACATAAAATGAAATAAAGTGTAATACTGTCCTGAGTTTTTGCATAGTACTTTTTCATAGTAGTATAAAAGTAAAAAAAGTTTTCACCAACATTTAATAAACATAAAATGAAATAAAGTGTAATACTGTCCTGAGTTTTTGCATAGTACTTTTTCATAGTAGTATAAAAGTATAAAAAGTTTTCACCAACACCAACAGAGTGAGCTGATGCTAGGGCTGTCGCTTCTGCTACTGCTGCTTGACCCTGGCAAGTGTCGAGGTGGTACGGGTATGGGCACCGTTGGACAGGGAGGAATTGGCGTGGAGGACCTGCGCAGAGGAAAACCCCCTGCGTTTGAAGTACTGCCAGTTTCATGGCCAGTAGGCGTGAGGTTGTGAGAGACGATGGGTGTGATGTACTCATGGTCGATGGTGGTGACGGTCTGGTCCATGGGGGTGAGGGTCTGGTCGATAGGGGTGAAGGTCTGGTCCATGGGGGTGACGGTCGGGTCGAATGGGGTGACAGTCTGGTCGAGGCACCATGTATCGTCCTGTGCTTGGCTCTGTGGTGTTTCTTCAGGCTAAAAAACAGACATTGACATCCATCAGTACAAAATGAAACGGTAACGGATACAATGCACATACAGTATGTGTTAAATAAAAACAAATGTTTGTGTAATTGTTAGCTTAATAAACAGAAGGTGAAGCATCAACAGACATATAGGCTAAATTTGTTTACAGTTGAGGTGTGCAGATCTAAAATGGTTATTTCCACTATTTCACATTTACTGGTCAGCAGCTTGATTTATATTTTCATTAAGCCATGTTTTGGTCATTCATTCTCACAGTTTATTGTTTATATCAATGACTGCAAAGGGGAAACAACACGTGGCAGGCTGCACAGCATGGCCTGCTGTACGGTAACGGATACAATGCACATATGTGTTAAATAAAAACAAATGTTTGTGTAATTGTTAGCTTAATAAACAGAAGATGAAGCATCAACACACATATAGGCTAAATTTGTTTACAGTTGAGCTGTGCAGATCTAAAATAGCTATTTCCACTATTTCACATTTACTGGTCAGCAGCTTGATTTATATTTTCATTAAGCCATGTTTTGGTCATTCATTCTCACAGTTTATTGTTTATATGACTACAAAGGGGAAACAACACGGCAGGCTGCACAGCATGGCCTGCTGTATTCCATGCTAAGCTAGCTGTAATAAAAGCAGTACTAACTTTTTTTTTCTTTCATTTTTACCTCTTTTTCCATATTTGTGTCCTTTTCTCGGTGTTTTATAAAACTCGACAGCCAACTCAGCTCCACAACGAGGATTGGTACCGGTTTGTTGGTGCCAGGATCGCCACTTCTGATCACCCTCTTCTTGGCCTTCACGAAGCGATCCCGCATGTTTTTCTTCCTCCTTCTGCATCGCTTCTGTGCCAGTTGCACATCGAGGGATCATACAAATGGCGATACATGCGGATGAGTTCAGCCAGAGCAGCTTCGAAAGCGTCCATCTTGTTTTGAGCCCAGTCCGTACGTCACTGAGCGCGGCGCGCGCTCTAGGCTTGCGGAGTTTCAAAAATTCAGAGGTGCACGGCACGCGCTAATCCCCTGCGCGGGGCCAACGCGCAGGGGCGGGGACTGTGAAATTGCGTCACTTTTGGAGGGCACACCCTCGCGCGCTGCGCGACGCGTCAAGTATGAATCTAGCTTTAAACACTGAAACATTTAATAAACAAACATAAAATATTAAAAGTGTAACACTGTCCTGAGTTTTTGCATAGTAGTATAAAAGTATGAAAATTTACACCAACACTAAAACACTAAACATTTAATGAACATAAGCATAAAATGAAATAATAAAAGTGTAATACTGTCCTGAGTTTTTGCATAGTAGTATAAAAAAAGTATAAAAAGTATATCTATAAAATAAACTGAAGGTTCTAGCATTGACATTTGCAAAGAGTGGCAAAGCAGCATATGAGTTAATGTACACAGTATATGTATGAGGTATGTATGTAGTCTGCATGTAGTCTTTTTGATGGGATGGTCTTGTTCTAATGTGGACTGGTCACTGATCAGACACCTCTGATTTCTAAAGCAGAGATCCTGAGTTTGATTCCCTACGTGAGCTTTGCTGTTTCCCATCTCAGCTGAAGACACCTATTCAATATCAAAACCTGGTTTATATGTCTATTAAAGTTTAATTTTTAGTCCAAATGTAGCGTGAATTTAATTTATGCCTATACATTAAGTGATGTTAAGGCGCTTACAAAATGCAAAATGCTCAGTGTGTTCATTAGATCGAGGAGTAGAGAAAATCTGTGCTGAGTTCATCATTTTACAATCTGTTTTATATCCTTTTTTTCTTGCTACTAATGAAAAAAATTCCATGTGGTGTCTTTAGGGTGCTATTTTAAACAGGCCTCTCCCTCTTGATCTGATCTTGCGCTGATACCCGAGGATATGGTGGATTGAGCATAGTGTCGAGACTCTGAAAACAAGGTCCTCCACATCGCCCCTGGTCACAGCCTCCCTTTCAAGCAGCTAATTTTATGCAACCCTCATCATGACTTTGGAGCAGAGAAAGAGACACAGAGATTTTATCTTTAGGACAGTGCCAAAATAAGAAGATGAAATTGAGTGGAAACTTTTGCTATGCAAAAGAAATCATCATGGGAAGAATTCTTTTTTTTTATCTGCCTCCATCCTCTTTCGTTATTTATAATTTTCTGGTGTCAGTTTGCTGTACTGTTCGACATTTTATGTTGTCGGAGCTTGTGTTTGTAGGGCATAATCGAGGAGATATATGTGCATATACTGCCTGCAAAAATCCTCACACTCCAAGTACCTTCAGTGAGCATTTAACCAAATAAGTATTTTCCTACAGTGTCAACGATTGCCCCTCCATTATTTCTCTGTCAAAGAGTTCCGCTTTTTGCTTTTTACACATGTGTTTGAGTGTTCAAAGACGGTATATATTCTGTTTTCTACCTTGACCTTGAATATGTTCGCATGAAACATTTAGGTGTACTAGCCACGGTATTTTTCAGGTTGAATACTCAAGCATTTTTTTTTTCTCAACAGGAGTAAAAACATGTCACTATGCTTCCTTTTACTTTTCCTCATCCCCCCCATTTCTGCTCCTTTTCTCCTGCCACATAACACTGCAGTGCTGGCTGGTTTGTGGTAAGGCCTCAGGAATGGAAATGAGATGCACGGTGGCACTGTGTCAAAGAGCAGCAGATTGAACATTAGCGTGA
>JBBPBX010068371.1:0-19145 GCA_038048925.1 Garcialebias charrua
GATATAGAAGAGTCCAGGGACTTAAACCATTCAGTTGAAGGTTTATTTGGAATCATTGAGAATAAATAATTTATTCTCGGCAGCACCATCATTTTTACTGAGGCAACTCTTCCCATAAGTGATATGGGTAGAGATCTCCATCTAGTAAGATCGTCTTCAATTTTCTTTAATAGTGGGATATGATTTAATTTTATTAAATCCTCCAATTTAGGAGAGATATTAACACCTAAATATTTAATGTTACCTGATTGTAGTCTTTCATTAAGAGAATTATTAAACACGCAATTTATTGGAAGAACTGTAGATTTTGTCCAGTTTATAGAATAATCAGAAACTTTTGAAAATGAGTTTATTAACTTGATAACATTAGATATTGAGTTTCCTGAGTTCTCAAGAAAAAGCAAAACATCGTCAGCATAAAGACTAATTTTATGTTCTATGTTTCTACCCTTTATGCCTTTAATATCAGCACTTTGCCTTATTGCTGCTGCTAAAGGTTCAATAAAAATAGCAAATAATGCTGGTGAAAGTGGGCAACCTTGCCTGGTGCCCCTCTGTAAACAGAAGCTTGAAGATAATTGATTATTTGTCCTGACGCACGCTGTTGGTGAACTATATAATATTTTTAACCAGTTAATGAAGTAATTCCCAAAACCAAATTTATTTAAGGTAGCAAATAAGAAATTCCAATTCACTCTATCGAAAGCTTTTTCAGCATCTAAAGAAAAAATAGCTGTTTCAATATTTTTAAAATACGAATACTCTATTACATTATATAATCTGCGAGTGTTTGTGTTCGAGTGTCTTCCTTTTATGAATCCGGTTTGGTCTGGATGTATAATAACAGGAGTTATCTTCTCTAGTCTTTTTGATAAGACTTTACAAATTATTTTAACATCAACATTAATAAGAGAGATTGGACGATAACTGGTAGGTAATACTGGGTCTTTGCCTGATTTTAATAAGAGACTAATGTTGGCTGAATTCATATGTGTTGGTAGCCTGCCATTTCCTTCTGACTCAAGTAGCACTCTATAGAATATCGGTTCCAGTATATCCCAGAATTCTTTATAGAATTCCACTGGATAGCCATCAGGACCTGGAGATTTCTTATTAGGCATGCTTTTAATTGCTTCATGGAGCTCATCTGATGTTAATGGTGAGTCTAGTTTTGATGACTGACTAATATCTAGTTTTGGAAGTGTTACTTTCTCCAAGAATTCATTAATATCCTCATTAGATGGATTTATTTGTGGAGTGTATAGAGTTTTATAGAAGTCTTTAAAAACATTGTTTATTTTTCCCTCATCATGAATTATATTTCCATTTTTATCTTTAATACCATATATAGATGTTTTTTCTTTGTTTAATTTGAGTTGATTAGCTAAAAAGTTCCCTGATTTATTACCGTATTCAAAATTATCTAATCTAAGTCTTTGTATCAAGAATTTATTTTTCTTATCAATATATTCATTTAGTTCTAATTTTAATTTGCGTAGCTTTTGCTGTGTTTCCTCTCCTTGTAGACCTTCTAACAATTTAATGGATTTCTCTAATTCATCAATACGTTTATTTTCTTTTTTCTTTTTATTTGTTGAATAGGATATTATTTTACCTCTCATGACTGTTTTCCCAGCCTCCCAAAGTGTACATGCTGAAGTTCCTGGCAAGTCATTAAACTCTAGATACGATGCCCATTCTTTTTTAAAATATTGCAAAAATTCTTCTTCTTGTAGCAGTGATGTATTTAATCTCCAATTTATATTTTTTGTTGTTGTTTTTTTTAAATCTAAATTTACAGTAACTGGTGCATGATCGCTGACAGCAATAGGGTGTATCTTAGTGTCTGAAATGTTTGTCATCAATGAATTGCTTACTATGAAATATATTTAATCTCCAATTTATATTTTTTGTTGTTGTTTTTTTATCTAAATTTACAGTAACTGGTGCATGATCGCTGACAGCAATAGGGTGTATCTTAGTGTCTGAAATGTTTGTCATCAATGAATTGCTTACTATGAAATAATCTAGACGAGAATATGAGTGATGCACATGTGAAAAGAAAGAATATTCTTTGCTATCAGGGTGAAAACAACGCCATGCATCGCAGAGCCCATAATCATTCATATACTGTTTAACTATATTTATAGATTGCCAACTGCGTTGAGTTCCCGCTGCATTCAGTCTGTCTAATTTGTCATCTAAACCAAAGTTGAGATCACCTCCCATCACCAGTGAGGAATCCATGTGATTTGATAGGGTGGAAAAAAAATCATGAAAAAAAGCAGCGTCGTCTACATTCGGTCCATATATGCTAACAATACAATAATTTTGTCTAAATATTGATAACTTTAATATTATATATCTACCGTGCGGGTCTATAACCTGATCTAATACTGTGAAGTTAACATTTTTATGTATTAAAATTGCCACCCCTCTTTGTCTTGAATTATAACATGCTGAGAATACATTAGGAAACTCTGAAGATTTAAGCTCATCCACAGTTGAGGCCAATTTATGAATTTCTTGGAGTAATACAACATCTGCCTTTAATCTTTTAATCTGGTTAAAAATTCTATATTTTTTACGTTGGCTACCGGCTCCATTAATGTTCCATGTGACAAACCCTAAGGTACCCATACCTGTGCTAATGTTAATATAGCTAAACCACACCCATTATCAGAAATATAAAAGATAGTAATATATCCAGACAAAAACATATCCCTTAATGAATAACTATATATGATTTTTAAATAAAGTAATTGCTGTTTCTTTTGAAAATGAATCAGGGAAGTTTTCATTCATGAAGTAATTGTATGGATATACAAAGACGTGTGTGAACCCTTGTGCTTGTGCGCTGATAATTGTTGAGTTAGAAAAATATAGACAAGAAAACAAAGAGAAATGATATACATGGAAACATAATTCAGATAAGAAAAAACAACAAAAACACCCTCTTACCACATCAAGTGTCATCCCACCTTGTGTATCACCACTATCTGAGTGTGTCCCACCACCGAGCTGTGCTGAAAAAAAATTAAATATATCTGGTAAGTAATATTAACAAATACTATATTTAATAATATTAATCAATATTAGCAACCGATATAGTTCTTACCTTGATCATATGGCTAATAAAGCCAAGGAGTAGCTTCTGGATCTCTAAACAGCTGACCGTTTATATAGAGTTTATCCACAGAGATGTTAGCTCTTATTCCTTCGCTTATATTTTTCTTTCTTATCGGGAATAGAACTTTCCTTCTGCTCAGGATTTCTGCAGGATATTGATCGTTCATGCTAAAATTTGTCCCACGTAGTTCCCTACCCCGGCTTTTAACCTGTTCCTTTTGTTTATAATGTTCGAATTTAGCTATTATCGGGCGCGGTCTAGTGTTCCCAGGCCGTTTAGCCCCGAGGCGGTGAACTCGATGAAAAGTAATTGCTTTAATGGTTTCACTCGGCAACTTTAGCTGTTTTTGAAAGAAGTCCCGAACCAAGGCCTCCGGATTTTCCTCCGCCCCCTCCGGAATCCCAGAGAAAATAACATTATCCCGCATACTTCTGGCTTGGATATCTAATACTGACTCTTTAAATTTTTTATTATCCCCGGAAAGTTGCAACATCTGATCTTTAAGCTGTCCAACTGTTACCTTTAGCTCAATGTTTTCATTAGCTAGAGATGCTACCTGTTCCTGGGTGAACTCCAGTGATTGTCTCAAGCCCATTACTTCATTCTGCAGCTCCTCTACTAACGCTAGCCGGGTGTCCAAGCTAGACAACTTTTTATCAATTGACTCCAGAATCACCATGAAGCCCGAATTATCCACCGAAGGTTCCGAAATGCTATCTGAGCTTCCCTCTCGGTACCGTTTCCGGTTGGCATTTTTCAGCCGAAAATTGCGGGACTGCGAGCGTAAGTACAGCGTTTTTGACCGCGAGTTGTTGGCGCTGTTCTTAGCTACAAGGCATTTTCGTTTTTTTGCTGGAGGGTCGTTCGTTTGCGACTTATGTAGACCACAAACCACTCACGTTTGCAATGTCTAAAGTTTCGGAGCCCTGGTCAGCGCGTCAGCAACGGCACTTGGCGGCCATTTCAGAGTTTACAACGGACGTCCGCCATGTGGCTGGAAAATCCAACTCAGTGGCAGACTGTCTGTCACGGGTGCTCGTTTGTCCTGTGCTCCTCGGGGTAGATTTTTCTGCCATGGCCGCTGACCAACCGGGAGACGCTGATATAACTGCCCTTCGTGCCGGCGTTTCAGGGCTTAAGCTAGAGGAGGTCAAATTGGGAGAGGGCGGTCCTTTGATCCTGTGTGACGTTTCCACAGGCCGGACACGCCCAGTGGTTCCATCAGGTTGGCGCCGCCGCATTTTTGACTCTGTTCACTCTCTCTCGCACCCAGGTGTGCGCGCGTCTGTGAAACTAGTCAGCGCACGTTTTGTGTGGCCTGGTTTACGCAGAGAGGTGAGGAGTTGGGCAGCGGCTTGCGTGGCTTGTCAGCGTGCCAAGGTGCACCGGCACACTAAGGCACCACTGGAACCATTTCCCATTCCAGCCAAGCGTTTTGACCACGTGCATGTGGACTTAGTTGGTCCCCTGCCCCCATCACGGGGTTTCACACACCTGCTTACAGTGGTCGACCGCACAACCAGGTGGCCGGAGGTCGTTCCTCTTTCTTCCACAACTACCTCCGACGTGGCTGGTGCGTTCCTCTCCACTTGGGTTGCCCGTTTTGGTGTGCCCTCGGACATCACTTCAGACAGAGGTCCCCAGTTTATTTCAGGGCTCTGGTCCGAGATGGCGCGCTCCTTGGGGGTGCAGGTGCATCGCACTACCGCCTACCACCCTCAGGCTAACGGGTTGGTTGAACGTTTCCATCGGTCTCTTAAGGCGGCGTTACGTGCTGCGCTAACAGACGTTGGCTGGGTGGAGAGTTTGCCGTGGGTGCTGCTTGGGTTGCGATCAGCTCCTAAGGAGGACCTCAACGCTTCATCAGCCGAGTTAGGTCAGCCTTTACGAATCCCAGGGGAGTTTTTGTTAGACGCTGCCGCTCCACAGTTCCCCGAAGCGGTGGACCCCTATTCGCAGAGTAGTCTTTTGGTTCCGGGTCCTGTGCACCATTGTTTCCCGCAGGCGTTTGTGCCCACAGCACTCCAGTCTGCCCGTTTTGTTTTTGTGCGACGTGACGCCCACCGTTCGCCCCTCCAGCCTCCGTATGACGGGCCGTTTCGGGTGCTCGAAAGGGGCGCGAAAAGTTTTGTTTTAGACATGGGTGGGCGTAGAGAGCTGGTTACAGTGGACCGCCTGAAGCCAGCCTATGTGTTGGCTGATGAAGAGGTGTTGCCGGCTCAGGTTCCTAGACGCGGCCGCCCTCCTGCTCGACCCCATCTTCCGTTTTCTCCCCCCAACTGTGTTCCTCCCCCTGTGGCACAAAATGTTGTTCCTGCACGGGTGCCAGCTGTTTCTCCGCCCCCGAGTCGACGCAGTCGGTTCGGCAGGTTGATTAGGCCCCCTGTGAGAGACTGATATGTTTTGTATTTGCCCTTCTGGGTGTTCGGGGGGGGGGCTGTGTGGTGTGTTGGTGAGGTATATGGCCTCATCTCTCTCTCACCCAGTAGGAGGAGCCAGCGAGGTGCTCCCCAGGTTTTACCAGGTGAAGAAGAAGAAGTGTTTGTGTGTAAATTCATTCATTCTGTTTCTGGTTTTGACGCTCGAAGGATTAAAGGCAACTGCTTGCAGATCAGTTTGTTTCTCCTTCTTCACACGCTACAAAGTTAGAGAAACTAAACACGTTTCCTGATGTGTTACAGATGTGAACTAAAAGCTGACACCACTGAATTATGTTGTAATATTTATATTTCTATTTCTCTAACAGAAAGATCAAAAGCAATTCCTATCACAAAATGACAAAAACTGAATAACAAGCTGACTGAAGAGTTTAAGGTCACAACTTTATAATAAATGTTGTTCAGTCTGTTCCACTGAGGAAGATGAAGTTTCCTCCACTGTGGATGAGCACATGAAGATGAATGTGTGTTTTCTTCCAAAGAGCTCCAGGTTGAACATTGTAGAGCTGAAACAACAACTTAATGATGACATGTTTCCATGAAGTCTTCTAGAAGCAGCATGAGTTCAACAAGTGTCAGGAAGGACAGAAACTGCTTACTGGAGGACATCTGCTGATGGATAACCAGGAGGACCAGGACATCTTCAGGACCAGGACCGAAGCTGAGTCGATGTGTAGGACTGAGAGGAAGATATTTTAGTTTCAGTTTGTTTGTTTATGTTTGTTTATGTTTATTAAATTTGTTCATTTTTTTTACAAAAGAAACACAATACAAGACAATCCCATTAATGATACGTACACAATGTAAAAAAATGAAAGGTAGCAGAAAGAAGAATAAATCTTATTATATCTGCCCCTTTTTTCAAACAATCAGATTAAACAATAATAATCTTTCACCAGCAGTACAAAATGACTAACTCTTTCTAATTTTCTAATACTAATACTAATACATAACTAATAATTGATACAATACACATTATGCTAATTCATATATATTTTTTCAACAAATTCCTTTTGATCATTTTCTTAAATGTAAACAGTGACTTGGCATTTTTAACTACATTCTCCAAGCCATTCCATAATCTAATTCCCTGGATTGAGGTAGAACGTCCCTTCAAACTAGTTCTGAATTGTGGTTTTACAAACATCTCTGTCCCCTTAAAGCTGCAGTATGTAGCTTTTTTTATGAACATATTTCTTCACTCTGTCACTACCTCCTGACAGACTGATGTTAGCCAGGTAATCTCTGAAAAAAAATTAAAAAAATATTGTCCCCTTGCTTCTCCAGGTGGTAAATAAGCATTTCTAAAAAGAAAAGGTGACCCGCCATTTTCCAGCCAATAAAAACAGAGTTTGTAACCAGCCAATAAAAACAGAGCTTGAATTTGAATCAGCCAATAAAAACAGAGCTTGAATTTGAAATTCAACAGACCACAAGGGGGCAGAGCCACATATGGCTCTGAGGGGGAGGGATCAGAATGCTTTGCCTGTTGAAAATATTTCTAAGTGCTGCAGTTCTACAGAAACTGCATACTGAAACTCTAAAAAAGCTAAGTCTGGTCCTCTGGACATTCAAAAACAAAAAACAAAACAAAGCAAAAAATTGTAGAAACGTTTCGTCTTTCGTCCGAAAGACTTCCTCAGTCTGAGGTGCTGGGTTCAGCTCAGTCTTATAAATAGCACCCTCTCACAGTGTTACACAACCAGTTGGCTGATGACAGCCTGAAACCAGCTGCTCACATGATCAAGGAGGACCATCAGCCTAACAATGGATCGTTAGCACCCTGATGGTTGTTTGCTATTCACAGAGGGCTGAGTGATACCAGCAATCACAGCATTGTAGGAGGGGGACAGTTGAACTCGGAGGCCTCCACCCCTGTTTAATGATGGGCGGTTTCTTTTCACAAAGATGGCCTCCTTTACTCCTCTCTCAAACCATCGTTCCTCTCTATCAAGGATGTGAACATCTTCATCCCTGAAAGAGTGACCGCTGGCCTGGAGATGAGTGTAGACTGCAGAGTCCTGACCTGATGATGTTGATCTTCTGTGCTGGGCCATCCTTTTGGCCAGTGGCTGTTTAGT
The DNA here is from genome assembly GCA_038048925.1 of Garcialebias charrua. NCBI lineage: Eukaryota > Metazoa > Chordata > Actinopteri > Cyprinodontiformes > Rivulidae > Garcialebias > Garcialebias charrua. The sequence continues at coordinate 7,650 of JBBPBX010068371.1, forward strand.
TTCCCCGATATAAGACTGATCACAGCCCTCCTGACACTGAACAGCATACACAATGTTACTCTGTTTTTGCCGGGGGACTGGATCTTTGGGATGAACCAGTTTTTGCCGTAATGTATTTTGGGGTTTAAAAGCCACTGGGACGTTGTGTTTAGAAAATAAACGTCTCAATGTCTCTGAAACCCCTGCAACATATGGAATGGCCACTGGTCTGGGTCTGGGTTCCTTCTTTTCACCTGATGGCTGGCTGGAGTCCTGTTTGGGTTTCTTCTCTGCTTTCAGGAAGGCCCAGTTAGGATATCCACATTTCTCTAGAGCCTGTTTTGTGTGTGATTTCTCCTTCTGTCTGGCTGCTGAGTTAGTGGGGACGCTGTCTGCTCTGTGGTACAGAGTCCTGATGACTCCTAACTTGTGCTCCAGAGGGTGATGGGAGTCAAACTGTAAATACTGGTCTGTGTGGGTGGGTTTGCGGTACACCTCAGTTTGCAAATTTCCTCTATCAGAAACTGAGACCTCACAGTCCAAGAAAGCCAACCTGCCATTTTTTACATCTTCTCGTGTGAACTTGATATATTTATCCACAGAGTTGATGTGATCAGTGAAATGTTGGACTTCCTGAGATTTAATTTTAACCCAGGTGTCATCAACATACCTGAACCAATGACTTGGTGGTCTCCCTGAAAAGGACGTCAAGGCTCTCTTTTCTACCTCCTCCATGTACAGGTTGGCAACAATAGGAGAAACTGGAGACCCCATAGCACACCCATGTTTCTGCCTATAATATTGCTCCCCATATGTGAAGTAGGTTGACTGCAGGCACAGTTTCAAGAGTTGACACAGTTGCTCTGTGGAAAGCGTGGTCCTGCTGTTCAGAGTGGTGTCTGATTTTAACCTTAAACAGACCACCTCTACTGCTTCATCAACAGGAATGCACGTAAAGAGTGATGTAACATCAAAAGAGACCATTGTTTCATCAGTCTCCATGATGACATCCCTCACCTTATCCACAAAGTCCATGTCACAAATCTCAGGAAGTCCAACATTTCACTGTGTCACAGAGTAAACACAATGAAAACATGTATTATCTGCAGCATTGTTCATTAAAATGACTCAACACTATTAATGTATTACAGAAAATATACATACAGTATGCACACTTAGTGATATTGTAGACCATTGCATTAGGTAATACATTCAGCAAGTACTTTTACTTTAATACTTTAAGTATTTTTTAAAAGCAAGTACTTATTTACTTTTACTTAAGTAAAAATATTAATATAGTACTTCTACTTATACTAGAGCACATTTTTGTTTGTTTACTTGTACTTTTATTTAAGTACAGTGTTTGAGTACTTTCTCCACCACTGGAGGTGAGTTAACACTTCCTGCTTTACACCTGAATGACAGAGGGGAAGCTCCTGAACTGGTGAGGGGGCGGGCTGAAGGAGAGAACTGGTTTTGTGTGTTTGGAGAGAACTGGTTTTGTGTGTTTTGACTCAAACAAATACCTGGATGAACAGGTAAAGACACGTCCACAAAGTGCAGACAAACTCACTCATTATTCAGCAACACAGACTGAAACTAAAATACTGTATCTTCCTCTCAGTCCTACACATCGACTCAGCTTTGGTCCTGGTCCTGAAGATCTCCTGGTCCTCCTGGTTGTCCATCAGCAGATGTCCTCCAGTAAGTAGTTTCTGTCCTTTTTGAGACTTGTTGAACTCATGCTGCTTCTAGAAGACTTCATGGAAACATGTCATCATTAAGTTGTTGATTCAGCTCTACAATGTTCAACCTGGAGCTCTTTGGAAGAAAACACACATTCATCTTCATGTGTTTATCCGCATCATGTCTCCTCAGAGACTCTGAGAGCAGACATGATGCGTTCAGGGACATCTCTGAAGTGTAGGACACTTGTTTTTATGATCGTTTCACTTAATCAAACTGAACTCCAGTTCGTGTTCAGTTGAGAAGAGATCCTGAAGAAACTGAGTGAGATGATTGAATCTGAGGAGATTTCACACCAACGTCACTTTATTAAAGATTCTTCTGATGTTTGAACAATAAAACCTCAGAGCCTCCTCACCTACGACTGGACCCAGGGCCAGGGCATAACATCTGTTTATGTCATGTCTGTAAAAAGGAACAGGAAAGAGGAACGCAGCTTTATCCTCCGACATTTAACAAGAAAATTGCCTAAACAATTATTTGTTAGCTCGAAATTATAGCAAAGGTGTGTCTCAGTCTAACGTTTTCTTAATAAATGTACTTTAATGGGACTTGCGACCCATCATGGGTGTACCCCGCCCCTCGCACTGTGATTGCTGGGCACCGACGACCCCTGTGACCCAAAAATGGAAGAAACGGGTAAAAGATAATGGATGGATGGATGGATGTACTTTAATGGTCATGCTGCATTTAAAAAATTGTTTCACAGCCTGTGTGCACCATGAACGCGCAGAGGACGAGAAACAGGAAGCTGAACGCGGCTCTTTTCTCCTAAAATTTTAACAGGAAAAGTACCTAAACAATTATTTGTTAGCTCGAAATTATAGCAAAGGTGTGTCTCAGTCTATCATTTGCTTAATAAATGCACTTGAATGGTCAAATTAACTGCATTTCATTGGGGCGGTGCAGCTGGGTTGACTATTCCAAGCAGAGAGCAGAAAGGTGGGGAGAGTATGGCAGGTCAATTGAGTCATTAATAGCTCGTGAAGATTCTCAGTCATCCAGGACATGGTCAATTCTAAAAAGTGCAATGGAAAAGAATAAAGTATAAAGTATATTATAATAAATAAAGTCCAGTTGTTTTTGTCTTGAACTTTTTTTAATTTGTCATTATAGGCACGTTTTCCTATTACATGATACAACAGCCAACAGCGTGCCATACAACTATAACTACCGGTACTCTGGGACCATCAAGTATTGGTGTTTTTGTTTTTGTTTGTCCAGTCAGAATGAATGGAAACGGTCTCAGTCAAAAAAATGGTTTATAAATATGGGGAAAAAATCTAGAAATATGTCACTTCGGCCTATAAGTTGCAAGGCATGTAAATTATGCAAAAAAATAAAAAAAATAAAAAGAGACTTACAGGATGAAAAAAATCATTCAAACCAATCAAACTTTATTTATAGAGTCCTTTTCAGCAGCCAGAAGGTGCACAAAGTGCTGAACAATACAGAAGTAAAAAACAAACAATAAAAAATAAAAAACAGCCAGTTAAAATTTAAAAACAATTAAGACATAACAAGAATGACAAAGAAATACTAGGTATTAAAAGCCTGCCTGAATAAAAAGGTTTTAAGATTAGATTAAAAAAAACTCCATATTAGTGATGGAGCACAAGTCCTGAGGTAGCTGGTTCCAGAGTCTGGGTGCAACAACAGAAAAGGCCTGGTCACCCCATCGTTTGTTGGGACAGACAGGAGAAATGTATTAGGTGATCTCAGTGTTCTCCTATATTCACGGACAGTTACAAGATCAGTCAAATACAGTGGGGCAAGACCATTGAGAGCTTTAAAAGTGAATAATACAACGCTAATCAAAAAACTAGAACTGTAGCAAGCCAACAACATAAACCAAGCAACAACAAAGAATAAACATGTACCGTAGATGTATTTACCTATTCCACCCGACCTATCCAAAACAAAAGGCTTAAAAAAAAAAAAGTACTCCGTGACCGGGAATCAAACTCAGGTCTCCCGTATTCAAACCCAGTGTATAAACCACTGAGCCAACTCGGCTTTCATGCACTGCTCCTCTAACGCACCATATTAAAACATATACAACCAGACAGTTTCGAAGAAGTGAAAAATATTCCTAAAATAAATGAGTTACAATACACAAATAACTAGTGCCATTCCGAAAACTATAATATGCTTTGTTGCAGAGCTTTTCAGGAGTGAAATGTAGCACTCCATATAAGGTATGCACTGGAGGGAGGACCGTGTCATCTCCGCAGGGGATTGGCTCTGCTTGAACCACGTCCGTGACGAAAGCTTGCGAAAATACGTCACTGTGCGAATCGTAAACTAATGAGAAAATCAGGGTGCAATACCACAGTTCAACCCATAGGACTACGAATACTCGTTTTTAGACCAAATATTGCCGATTTTAACTAATACGAACAATTTCATGAAAATTAACACAAAAATAGTGCTCTGAAACATTTTAAACACATGCTAGGGAGTTTATCAGCTAAGACTTTAAACGCGGACGCCCATCCAAACGGTCTCTTATTGCCCTTCACCTCGCTTAAACCTGAACTTCGTGGGACTTCTCTGTTGTCACATCGCTCGACTAGAGGTGAGCTTGCTCCCTACGCTGAGCGTACAGAGGAATTTCCTGTGTATTGCTGGGCTGGCGAGAGCTAGTCCAGCGTTTTTTTCTCTTAACCTCGAAGCTTCTCTTGTCGCAGCTGCTTCGCTCAGCGGCACTAACTGCGCCACACCGCTACCCTGCAAACGAGTAGCAGGCTAGCCGGCCAAAGCGACGCGACGAGGGAGACGTCTCCGGACAACGTTAGCAGTGCTAACGAGCTTGACTCTTCTCTCCTGAGAAGGTAAAGCGAAAACCCAAAATTCTAAGAAGACCAGCAGGCCAGCGAGCCCCAGCTCCCGTGCCTTTTCTTTTCTGTTGCTCTGCCGCTCGGTTAGTGGACGCTAACTGCACAACGCGCTACCTGCTAAGCTACGAGGCTAACAGGCTAGCAGCCACGAGCAACTCAGCGAGAGGACTTCTTCGGATGAAGAACTCGGGCAGGCCAGCAAGCTCCGGCTCCCGAACCTGCTTCAGCGGATCTGGCCACCCCTTTTCAGCAGCGGACACCCACGAGGCCTGTCCGTTTGGCTCAGGGATGCCACACGCAAAGACACTCAACGCTTTTCTCGCAGATGACCCCGGAGAAAGGAGAGTGGAAATCGAGTAACCCCGCTGCTAACTGGCTAGCTCCCACGGTTAGCACGGCTAACCGGGAGCACCCATGACAACAGGGCGGACGATCAGCGTTGCTAACACAATTAGCGCGGCTACGAGCGGACAACGAAGGACTCCATCGTGAGGTATGTGAAAATGCTTGGTCTAGCTTGCTAGCTAACCTTCTCATGTTTTGCCTGTTTCGCTATCCTGTGTAGCCGAATCGACGGTAGAGTTCATCGCATAACTAAGTTTATTTACCGATGCTGCGCTGCTCGATGGCCCGTTTAGCACCGCTAGCGGGCTCACGAGTACCTCCACGTTTAGCCCCGCTAACAAGGAGGCTCTCTGACCAGCACAGTCCAGGAGGAGGAATTTCAGCTTACCTGTCCAGCTACGCTAACTGGAAGTTTCCCTATGCCCACGAAGAGAACATCGTGATGCTGAGAGCTTATCCACCCATGAGGCTATGGATAACTCTTGGATGGATCAACAAACAAATGTATCCTGCAGAAAAGCAATCTGAAACCATCCCAGACTATCGTATTTTTGGGAGTACGGGTCAACACCATTTTGTTCAGAGCACGACTTTCAGAGGAGCGTATTTCTTTGATATGCCTCCGGCTGGCACGTTTTCAACTGGGCCAGAGGGGGTCCCTCAAGCACTGCCAGCGCATCTTTGGGCCGGCTGGCAGCAGCCATTCCCTGCGTGCCACAGCCTGCCGGAAAAATTTCCATTTGTAATTGTTCTTGGGCGTTACAACTTAAATTACTACATAGAGCTCACTTGGCTCCAAACCGAGTGTCTAAGTTTAAACCAGGATCCTCGTCACTGTGCCCTAAATGTAAAATACATGAAGGCAGCCTTACACACTGTCTTTGGTCATGTCCCAGGATCCAGATATACTGGAAATCTATTTTGGTTGAGATAAAGAAAATTATCAAAACCGATATTGATCTCGACCCAGTGTCTCTTCTCCTTGGCCTACCAAACAAACATATCCAAAATTCAAACAAAAGTAAGTTGTATAATGTTCTAACTTTCTGTGCTCGGAAAAATATTTTGTTACAATGGATTTCTAATAAGCCCCCTGCCATTTCTGGATGGAAAAGACTCGTTTTGGAATATATACCGCTTGACTTTTTAACATGCCTTGCTCATTCCAAGACTGACATTTTTAGATGCATATGGAAGCCCTTCTTGGATTACTCTGAGGGACATGTGTCTACCATCTTGCATTTGGGCCAGGCGAGGGTTAAAAAAAACAAAAAAAAAACAACCGAGTCCCGAATGAATCCGGAAACGCGGCCGAAAAGTGTCGAAGTGTGGAGTGACTTTTGTCACGTCTCCACCCAGAAGGAAGGGATGAGTTTCCATGGAGGTTTATGAGAGTGAGAGTAAAACTGCATATTTCCTGGTGCATTTTTGTGTACAGCTGGACCAGTGCTCTGTTTTTATTTTTTATTTATTTTATAGACCTTTTTAATAAGATATAACACCGCTGCGACTGTTGCTGGCTGCTCTCCTCTCCTCTGCCCAGAGAGGAGCGAGCCGCGCGGCTTCTCCCGTCTTCTCCCTGGCTCCCCGTTCCGCTGCGTCAGCTTTGAAGTTCGTGCCAGGGCTCGGTTCTGTCCCAGCCTTGTTGCTGGAGCACGGGGAAGCACGGGGGAGCACGCGCGCTCAGAGCTCCGTGCCGCGGCTGCCTTTCTACTCCCGACCTGTCTGGTCAGGGGAGAGAATAAAGTCAAAGTCAAAGTCAAAGTCAACTTTATTGTCAGATCTGCAATATGTACTGTATAGGACATACACAGGACCGAAATTGCGTTTCTCTCAGTCCCTCGGTGCAACAGTAAACATCTAAACATTGAAACACTGAAACATATAATAATAGACATAAGCATAAAATAGTAAAACTAACACTGTCCTGAGTTTTTGCATAGTGGTATAAGAGTATGAAAATTTACACCAACTCTAAAACTAAAACATTAAACATTTAATGAACATAATACTGTCCTGAGTTTTTGCATACTAGTATAAAAAAAGAGTATAAAAAGTATAACTAAAATAAACTAAAGGTTTCTAGCATTGACATTTGCAAAGTGGCAAAGCAGCGTATGAGTTAATGTACACAGTATATGTATGAGGTAGTAGTTGATGTTGTTATAGAGGCAAAAAGTGGCATATGCAGTAAGGCACATTGGGCATCCCTAAATAAGACCGTTCAGAGCACACTGTATATGTATCAGCAGTGGTGTAGATATTAGAGTAGTGTAAATGTAAACAGTAGTAATTACAGCTGACCCCCGATTTACGAACGATTTAGGGACCTAAGAACGGTTCGCAGCTCGATTCTGCCGTAGGTAGGGGGTGAAAATTATTTAAAAAAAAAATTTATTCATTCATTCATTCATTCAACCTTTATTTATCATGCTAACGGAGCGCGCGCACACATTTAAGCATGTACAGTAGTGTACTGTAATGTTAAACATTGCTATTCACATTTACAGAATAAATAAAAATATATTTTCTTACTTTGAGATGGTCAAAGCCGACATCTTAGGTTGCCATGCGTTGATTGTTGTCGGGCCTAGCAGCGCCGCCGGCCGGCCAGTGAACCACCGCAGCCGCTCCAGACCTGTGTTAGCTAGCTGGCTAGCTTCTGCTAGCCAAGCCATGAGCTGGTGTTGGAGCGGCGGCGCGATCAATCTGCAGCTTCTGCTGCTGCCTTAGACATCCACAAAGTTCACAGAGACGTTTCCAGCTCGTAATTAATCCATATGAAGCCATCCTGGTCACCAGTCTTCGGCCGGCTACCGTGTTAGCTCCCGTGTTAGCTTCTGGAGCTAGCCAGGCCAGAGCCTGGCCGGAGGTGTTCCCGCGGCGGCCTGGCACGATCTGCGATAAATCCGCTGCTGCCTTAGACATCCACAAAGTTCACAGAGACGTTTCCAGCTCGTAATTAATCCATATGAAGCCATCCTGGTCACCAGTCTTCGGGCCGGCTCCCGGCAGCTAGCCTAAAATGGCGTCCGGTGTTCTACATGAATTTGTGACCGGAGACCCCAGTGACTGAACCTAAAACGCCGTCCGGTGTTCTACATTAATTTGTGACCGTGTAAACTGAAGACCTACTTCCTGTTGCCCAAGATTGCTCAAAAATGATCAGAAATGATCTTTTTTATCATAATTATTATTTATAAAGCCTTTAAAACAACCATAGCTGCAACAAAGTGATGTACACATGAAATTAAGAACATTTAAACAAAAAAACAAAAAAAACGTACGGGCCACCATTCCATCCTCTTTATCATATATAAACTGATCATTATCAATCAGGTGAGCGGTGCGGAAAACAACCCCTGAGGCCGAATTTCTAATTAGAGGCAAAAAACTCACACCACCGTCCCGTGCCTCCACAGTAACGCCCTAACAGCGCAGGGTCACCTTTTTAGGATGGTTTGAGAGATTATAAAGTTTTGGAGAACTCTGTTTGTCATATTTCATGACTTATTTCAATGTTTGAGAGAAATAAAGATTTTGAGGAGAATTTTGCAATGAGTATGGTCTCATTTCATGGCTTATGTCAAAGTTTTAAAAGGAATAATATATCTAGCATGAATTAGTCTATTTACCCACAAAAACCAAGTTTTTCCAAAGAAATAGAACTTTTGAGAAGAAACATATATATATATAAAGGAACTAATCTATTTGTGTTAAACAAATAAAAGAAATAAGCTATTTAATTTGTTTTAAAATAAAAAGAACCAATCTAATTTGTTTTAACCAAAGAACCAATCTAATTTGTTTTAACCAAAAAAGAACCAATCTAATTTGTCGTGTTAAACAATTAAATGGAACTTATACACTTTCAAAGATGTGGGAAATAATTCTCAAACACACAACAAAATAGCCCTTTATGGGCACAAAAATAAAATAAGTTTGAAACTTCTTTGATATCAACTATTGCCCAGGAAAGTAAAAACAACCGGTTTGAACTTAAAAAATGAAATAGATCAACCATTCTTCTTCACAGCATCCATCTTTTTCTGGTGTGGGAGGGTAAGTTCAGTGTCTTTCCTGGGGAGGGAGTGTCCCGTTTTCAGAACACGTTCTTTCTGTTCCTTGGGGATTTGTTTGTGGCAGAAATTGTTGGGCACAAGTCCATTTCATCTGGGGGGGAGAAGAGTTTTTGTGTGTGGAATAAGTCCAGTTTTTCTGCGGGAAAGCTTTTGCTTACGAGATCAGTCCAGTTCTGCTTGGGGGAAAGCTTATGTCTGTGGAATAAGTTCATTTCATTCTGGGGGAGGGCTGTTGTGCGAGTCTTTTTCTTCTGTGAGTTTCTGTGCGGGTCTTTTTCTTCTTGGAGAGAGCTTTTTGTGTGGGTCTTTTTCTTCTTGGAGAGAGCTTTTTGTGTGGGTCTTTTTCTTCTTGGAGAGAGCTTTTTGTGTGGGTCTTTTTCTTCTTGGGGAGAGCTTTTTGTGTGGGTCTTTTTCTTCTTGGGGAGAGCTTTTTGTGCGCCCTGTGGGCGGAGGGCATCAGGCAGTTTGATGGGCATCATTCACGTCTTCAGACAACGGTTTCATGTAATCTTGTCTTGTCCAGCTGCCTGTTCCTGGGTGTTTAGTCCATTCAGGCATGAATTGCGGGCACAGTAGCAGGTCGCAAACCTGAATTGTGTGTGGCACAAGGTAGTCAAGCCACATCCTGACAAAGTGGGGGAGCTTTGCTCTGACCAGATCCATCTCAAAATCTGGCTCAGCGATTGTTCCAAACTTCTCTTTCAGGGGAGCACCGGTCACTCAGATGTAACAGCTGCTGCTTTTTCTCTCGAGAAGATGACGTGTCCTTTCCACCACCTGTTGGGGTCCCGTCCACCCTCGTTTTCAGCCGTCCCTAGCAGGACCTCGAGTCAAGGCGGGATTCACTGGCATCACTGGCAACTCCCCCTGAAGGAGTTCCGGAAACCTGTAGTCTTTTTAGAGGAGAACTGGACACCAAAAAACTTGCAAATTGTCAAATAAAACTAAGGCCTTTTGATCCCATGAGCCATTTGTGGTCTGGGGAAGGTCAAACTGTGGGTAACTCCTTAGTGAGTCAAATCTGTTAACTTAAACTAAATTCTGTAATTGGCTATAATAATAATCGTTTCTTTAAACTTAAAATAAAATTCCATTCTTATTATCTAAAACATTTGTATTTAATGGCAAAAAACAACACAACAACAAATGATTTCATTCTTCAGTGAAAATGAGTAATCACTCACTTTGATTTGAGGTTAGTTTTCAATTAGTAAGTTATTCTTAATTAGCATGATCATCAAAGTGAGTAGCAGGAGACGGAGACGTTTTATACTCACCTAAAATACTTTACCTTTTTCATAGTCTGTAGAAAAAGTCTAAACATACATGCAGACATAGACAGACATATACGTACAGACAGACATACAGCCGTATAGACAGACATACAGCCATAAACATATATATATATAGACATACAGCCAGACATACATATAGACATACAGCGCTGTAGTAATGAAGAATTTACAATACAAACATGTGGTTCATGTTCTCAAAATAAGTCCAGTCTATAGTCAGGGTCAGTCGTGTTTTAAAAATATAGAACCACCACATTTCAAAATCAACCTTTCAAATCAACCTTTTGAATAGATCCAAAACTCCAGGGCGTCCCCCATCTTTTTCTCTTTGGATCTGTTAAAAATAAATACCTGTTTATCAAATGACATATACAGTACCTGTTTATTAAACAACATATATAAAAGCAATGTGGTTTGTAGGTTTATCTGATTTATCCTACAGTACAACGTGCTTCTTAAATGATCCTTTAAATGGCTATGCTGTTGAATATAAAAATCTAAAAAGTTATTTTTTGTATAACTGATCATCTAATCAATGAATGAGCTGTTTCCTTTTATGAGCCTTCATTAATGTTATTAGTGATATATTCTTTATTATTATTAGTTATTTCTAGGAACACCTCCTAATATTCCCTTATTGCATTATTATATATCGCCACTGAGTGTCAGGCAGGCTCCCTCACTCACAGTCTTTAAGTCTTGATTAAAAACCCACTTTTATTCTTCCAACTTTAACATGATGTGATTTGTTTTGATCCTCTCTGTAATATACACTGTTCACTATATTAGCTAGTTTCTGTTGCTTTTTCTATATAATTTGTTTTCGTTTTTGTTTTGTTTTTCCTTTGTTTTCACTGTCTGCTTGGCTTGTTTCTATCGTACAGAACCTTGGTTGGCCCGCGTCAGCCTAAGTGCTCTATAAATAAAGTGGTATGGTATAAATAATCTAAGATCTCAAGCATAAAGCTATAAAAATTGTTCTAAAAATCTCTTAATCAATTCCTTTGTGGAAAACCAGACCCACCAAAATGCACTCAGTTCAAGGACAATTGCTATCCTTCCTTCAGCTCCACAAAACTTTTGCATGAATGTTTGTGGAGACACAAATTTAATCTGCAAAAGAAAATATAAACATTAACTTGTTTCAGGGTTATGAGCTGGGATCATTATCTCTGTACCATCACGAAGTTACTGGAAGCGGAAAAATAA
>JBBPBX010068372.1:0-19145 GCA_038048925.1 Garcialebias charrua
CTGGACTCATCATTGTTTGTGATGCATCCCACCACCGCTGTATCATCTGCAAACTTTACAATATGACAGCCTGGATGGGTAGCTGCACAATCATATGTGAGCAGAGTGAACAGAAGAGGGCTCAGCACACATCCTTGAGGAGAGCCAGTGCTGAGGGTAATGGTGGAGGAGGAGAAGTTGTGGATCTTCACGGACTGAGGTCTGTTTGTTAAGAAGTCTAGTACCCAGTTACAAACGGAGGGGCTTAGTCCAAGTGTGGATAGTTTGTCCATCAGAGTTTGGGGGATCATGGTGTTGAAGGCAGATGTGAAGTCCACAAAGAGCATACGGACGTAGCAGTCCTTCTGATCCATGTGGGTGAGAGCAGTGTGGACCACAGAAGAGATGGCGTCCTCTGTTGATAGGTTCTTGCGGTACGCATACATGAGGGTCCTCGTTGATGTTGACGGTTGTCTTGATGTGGGTCATGACCAGTTTCTCAAAGCATTTTGCGACTATCGGAGTGAGGGCCACCGGCCGATAGTCATTCAGACCAGTCACTGTGGAGCTTTTTTTTGGGACTGGGATGATGGTGGCGGTCTTCAGGCAGGTGGGAACTGACTCCAGGGCAAGTGAGGTGTTGAAGATGTCAGCCAGCACCTCACAGAGCTGATCCGCACATTCCTTCAGAACTTTCTCGGGGATGTTGTCCGGTCCAGTTCTTTATGAGGGTTGATCCTTCTGAGACTACCTCTCACTTCTGCTACAGTCACGCTGAGATGCTCTTCATCTGGTGGTGAGGTGAGTCTGGTGCTGGCTGGTCTGTTGGGGTCTTCAAAGCGAGCATAAAATTTGTTGAGGGCATCAGGCAGAGATGGGTCTTTGGGGCATTGTTTGCTCCTGCCTTTATAATCAGTTATGCATTTGATGCCCCTCCACATGCTCCGTGGGTCTTGTGAGGTGAACTGACCCTCGATCCTCTGTGCATATGTGGCCTTGGCCCTCTTAATGCCAGCAACCAGCTCTTTCCTGGTCTTTCTCAGCTCGAACAGTCTGTTGTGTTCTTCACATCTATGTTCATTCTCTAGAAGTGTTTCAAAACATCTTCCTGTTCTTTAGATCTTTACATCTAAGATCATCAAATTTTTATGGTTCTACATATTTGAAACATTTAACAAAGGTTTACAGTAGTCCCTCGCTGCTTCGCTATATCGTAGATTTTCAAAGTAAGATTTGACATGACACAATTGGCTGATTAATGGATGAGCCATCGATTGATTATTTAAAATAAATTATTTTAAATGATTGTGGACCATGTGTGAAGCCGATCAGCTGATTTCCTTCTTTGACACACACACACACACACATTTTCCCCGCTGTATCTTTGTGAAGGGTTAACCCTTTTTGTCCAGATGCACCGATTGACTTTTGCCTTCCAACTTAAAATTCAAAATATGTCACATAAAAAAATCATCATAATCCATCCATCCATCCATCCATTGTCTTCCGCTTATCCGGGGTCGGGTCGCGGGGGTAGCAGCCTAAGTAAGGACATCCACCCCTGGAGCCCTACCACCGCAGAGTTTTTTAACCACCTCTGTACCTCGGCACCAGAGATTGGAGAGACCCACCCAAAGTCCCTAGGCTCCGCTTCCTCAGTAAAAGACATGCCAGTAGGATTGAGGAGGTCTTCGAAGTATTCCGCCCACCGACTCACAACATCCCGAGTTGAGGTCAACAGCACGCCATCCCCACTATAAATAGTGTTGGTTGCATACCGCTTTCCCCCCTGAGACGCCGGATGGTGGACCAGAATCGCATCGAAGCCGTACGGAAGTCATTCTCCATGGCCTCTCCGAACTCCTCCCATGCCCGAGTTTTTGCCTCAGCAACTACCCGAGCCGCATGGCGTTTGGACTGCCGGTACCTATCAGCTGCTTCCAGGGTCCCACAGGCCAAAAAGGCCCAATAGGACTCCTTCTTCAGCCTGACAGCATCCCTCACCGCTGGTGTCCACCACCGGGTTCGAGGGTTGCCACCACGACAGGCACCAACAACCTTGCGGCCACAGCTCCGATAAGCTGCCTCGACAATAGAGGCGTGCAACATGGCTCACTCGGACTTAATGTCCCCCGACTCCCTCGGAACGTGTTCAAAGCTCTCCCGGAGGTGGGAGTTAAAGCTCCGTCTTATGGGAGACTCTGCCAGACGTTCCCAGCAGACCCTCACAATATGTTTGGGTCTGCCAGGTCTGACCGGCATCCTCCCCCACCATCGGAGCCAGCTCACCACCAGGTAGTGGTCAGTTGACAGCTCCGCCCCTCTCTTCACCCGAGTTTCCAAGACATGAGGCCGCAGATCAGATGAGATGACAACAAAGTCAATCATCGAACCGCGACCTAAGGTGTCCTGGTGCCAAGAGCTCATATGGACACCCTTATGCTTGAACATGTGTTATGGATAATCCATGACGAGCACAGAGGTCCAATAACAGAACACCACTCAGGTTCAGATCAGGGGGGTTGTTCCTCCCAACCACACCCCTCCTGGTCTTATTGTCATTGCCCACGTGAGCGTTGAAGTCCCCCAGTAGAACAAGGGAGTCCCCAGGAGGCGCACTCTCCAATACCCCTTCCAAGGACTCCAAAAAGGGTGGGTAGTCTGAGCTACCGTTTGGCGCATAGGCACAAACAACAGTCAGAGCCTGTCCCCCCACACGTAGGCGAAGGGAGGCTACCCTCTCGTTCACCGGGGTGAACCCTAACGTACAGGCACCAAGATGGGGGGCAACAAGTATGCCCACTCTTGCTCGGCGCCTCTCACCAGGGGCAACTCCAGAGTGGAAGAGTGTCCAACCCCTCTCAAGGAAACTGGTTCCAGAGCCAGAGCCATGCGTTGAGGTGAGTCCGACTATTTCTAGCCAGAACCTCTCAACCTCACACACCAGCTCAGGCTCCTTCCCCACCAGAGAGGTGACATTCCACGTCCCAATGGCCAGCTTCTGTAGCTGAGGATCAGACCACCAGGGTCCCTGCCCTCGGCCACCACCCATCCCACATTGCACCCGACCCCTTTGGCCCCTCCCACAGGTGGTAAGCCCATGGGAAGGGGGACCCACATCTCCTCTTTGGGTTGTGCCCGTCCGGGCTCCATGGGTAAAAGCCTGGCCACCAGGCGCTCGCCAGCGTGCCCCACCTCCGGGCCTGGCTCCAGAGTGGGGCCCCGGTGACCCGCGTCCGGGCGAGGGAACATTGAATCCATTTATTTGACTCATCATAAGGGGTTTTTGGGCTGCACATTGTCTGGTCCCTCACCTAAGACCTGTCTGCCTTGGGTGACCCTACTAGGGGCATGAAGCCCCTGACAGCATAGCTCCTAGGATCATTGGGACACTCAAACCCCTCCACCATGGTAAGGTGGCAGCCCAGGGATGGGATCATCATAATCACAAAATATAAAAGTGTTATTTTAAATTATTTTAGAAATTCTATGTTCAGTTGTTGAAATGTAATTGATCAAAAAGTAAATTTCTGCTCCGTGCTGCTGAGCTGAAGCTGTGACATCCTTTGATGTCCTGCTGCACTTCTCTTCTCTACCATTTAAATACTGTAATATTTAAAATAAACAATCTGTGCTGTATGGATCGTTTATTTAAAATATTACACTATTTAAATTTAAATAGTTTATTTAAGGAGGAATAGTACTGGGAGTAACAGGTGATGAGTGTGTGCAGCCTGGCACATGTCATGACAAAGTTTACCGAACTGAACTTGGACTACTGTATCTCTTCTTCACAGTTTTTCACTTATCGCGGGTGGACATGGTCCCAAACACCCGTGATAAATGAGGGACTACTGTATAATAATTTAAAAAGTGTCATCTAAAGAAAATATTCATAATTTTAGTTTATTTTAACATTTTCTTTGAAGTATTCATTTTTATAAGTTGCTTGTGTAATGTAATAAATATGTCTTTATAAGAATATGTATGTAAATCACTTTTCAATTGTGTAATTTGTTAGTAAAATATTGCCAACATATAGATACAATTAAAGCCCCACTGACATGATTTTTTAATTTTCATAAAATTGCTCAAAATATATATCTTTTATCATTTAAATATGTTTGTTTTTGCAAACAAAATGATAAATCACTTTAATTTTGATTTAAAAGTGATTTTGAACTTCAAGCCGTGTTTAATCATGGGAAATCTGATTACACACGAACGCACCATCTGTGACGTAGTGTGAGGCAGATCTCTGGGCTTGTCACAGTGCGTAGGTATGAGCAGCTCGACATGAAGGTAAGTCTGATACAGCATCAGACCTAAATTAGATCCTGTTGTTTCTTGTTCCATCACCCAAACTATTTTCTGCTTCCCAAAATGAAGACAAATAGCTCAAATCTTCACATAGATTGCTAAATTCGTCGGGTTTTAAATGGTCCGCTATTAAAGAGACCAGAGCCCTCTGCCTCTCACTATGTCACAGATGGTGCGTTCGTGTGTAATCTGATTTCCCATGATTAAACACGGCTTGAAGTTCAAAATCACTTTTAAAGCAACATTAAAGTGATTTATCATTGTTTGCAAAAACGAACATATTTAAATGATAATATATGTATATTTTGAGCAATTTTATGAATAATAAAAAAAATCATGTCAGTGGACCTTTAAGAGCTTTATTATCATTATAGAATTTTGTAAAGGAAGGCTGATCTGTGTAGGTAAAGGAGTTTATTTTATAAAGGAGTATACACTCCAATTTGTTATATTTTACTTGTGAAACACACAAAAGATTCATTTCTGTAATTTCAAAGTGTAGAATTTTTTTTCTTAGAAATATTTTTCACAAGTTCATTAATGTGAGGAAAAATGGTTTGTTCATCTTAACATTGTCTCGTGTTTTTTTTAAGTTTTAGAAAAAAATTATGTTTGTTTTTATGTTTTAGAAAAAAATGAATATTTGTCTTTATGTTAGAAAGTTAGCACAAACTAAGCAGATATTACCAGTAAATGTAATGTGTGTCCAGCTTTATAAAAAAGCTTTTGTAGAGAGAGAACTGCATTTACAACTACTGTAATTGTCAGGCTTTAGAACGCACCTGTCTCTAAGCTGCACTTATTAAATAAAAGATAAATCACCTGGATATTTTTAAAAGGAGAGACATTTAATGTCCATTGTTTGCGAATGAATAGCATACATTCATTCACGGTGTCACTCAAATATTAGGGACTTGACTTGGACTTGAGATCAATGACTTGAGACTTGACTTGGACTTGACTTGGACTTGAGATCAGAGACTTGAGACTTGACTTGGACTTGAGATCAGAGACGTGAGACTTGACTTGGACTTGACTTGGACTTGAGATCAGAGACTTGACTTGGACTTGAGATCAGAGACTTGAGACTTGACTTGGACTTGCAAAAAATGACTTGTGAGCATCTCTGAATCACAATTTTATACATAAATGCCGCTCCGGTTATTTAGCCGCGGACATCCGTCGTTCATCGTCAGAATCTGTGCCCCCACACTGCTTTGGCATAATGTGCAACTTTCTTGTAGTACAAGAATCAGCCAGCAGATAGAGTTTCACAGAATATACCGGTAACTTGCTTTAAACACACACTCGGAGTGCAAGATCTCACTTTCAAAATAAATTGGACATTATTTCTGCTCATATGAGGGAGAACAGCCCTCTCTCCCTGTTATTTTTTTTTCTCCCTCCCTTTGTCTCCTCCACTGTTTGTGTTAAAGCTTCAGTATGTAGCTTTTTTTATGAACATATTTCTTCACTCTGTCACTACCTCCTGACAGACTGATGTTAGCCAGGTAATCTCTGAAAAAAAATAAAAAAAAATATTGTCCCCTTGCTTCTCCAGGTGGTAAATAAGCATTTCTAAAAAGAAAAGGTGACCCGCCATTTTCCAGCCAATAAAAACAGAGTTTGTAACCAGCCAATAAAAACAGAGCTTGAATTTGAATCAGCCAATAAAAACAGAGCTTGAATTTGAAATTCAACAGACCACAAGGGGGCAGAGCCACATATGGCTCTGAGGGGGAGGGATCAGAATGCTTTGCCTGTTGAAAATATTTCTAAGTGCTGCAGTTCTACAGAAACTGCATACTGAACCTTTAACCACAGGCATAACACAAACTCCTTTTTTTTTCTCCAATAAAAAACAAACGTAAAATAATTTGAACCAGGTGGGACGCAAACCCAAAAAGTAAAAGTTCTGTCTAGATAAGGCAGAAAAATGCACAGTCCATCACTGTGCTCCACATCAGCTCCCCGGAGAGGCAAAACTCAAGACCCCCAAATAACCAAAACCTCTGCTGGCCAGGACTATTTGGCCTTTCATACAGGGACTGGTTAGGGTCAGGGTGTGTACCCGGGTGAGAAGGTCCTTTGCCAAGGAATCCAAACCCAGATCAAAACACCCCTGAGTCTAATTCAGTCCCAGTGGACTTTGTGTGCTCAATTGTTGTATCCATTTATTTACATGAAATGACCTCTGTGCCTCCGTCCAGTGAACATTGGATTGAAGAACCAAAATTCGAACTGACCCCCAACCATGTAGTTTAAGATGTGCAACCAATGAAGATTCAGTTCTGGTTCCAGTCTCTACTTGGAAGCGAAGGCCTGAAACAGTGTTGAGAAGAGCCTTGTCTGACCCCCCCACCCACTGCTTCTTACAATAATTGCATGTCAAAAGAAAGATACAATTTTTTGAGAGGAGATGACCTGTAGGTTCAGTTTTAAAAACCGTCCTATCAAACCTATTTTGAATCCATTTTTGTTGTTTAAAATAACTTTTGTTGGGCCTTTTTACAGGGTCTAATCTGGCATGCACCAGAAAGTCTTTCAAATTTTTATTTCTCCGATATGCTGTTATCATTCTATGTTTGGATAGAAATGTACAGTCTGTTTGAAGTTTACTAAAATTGTTTTTAATGCGACCTGCTATTTGGGTTGTTGAATCTGAGAATGTAAGTACTAGGGGAATTAAAGGGTTGTTTGAAACTGATTTCTGTTGCTCAAAGGTTTTCAAACATCTCCTTAGAAAGGATCGAGAGTAACCTCTGGTGGTCAAAATGGAGAAAAGGATTTTGGTGGCCTGGATGAAATCAGTATGTTGTGTGCAGATTCTTTTAAATCTGAGTAATTGGGACTTGACTATCCCACCAAAGGTATGTTTTGGATGGAAACTTGATTTAAATAATAAGCAATGAGTATCTGTAGGTTTAAAAAAGACTTTTATGTCAAGTTTATGTGTGACTGGGAACTGACTACCTTTGAAAGTAGTCGTATCCAGGAAGTCTACAGACTCAAAACTTTTTACTGATTTCAACTTAATGGATGAATTGTGTGTATTTAAAGTATTTAAGAACACTTCAAAGTCCTCTGAGGAGTGTGGCCACACGCCCCAGATGTCATCCAAAAACCTGAAATAATATAAGGGTTTTTTGCTACATTTTTCTAAGGCCATCTTCTCCCAGTGAGCCATATATAAATTAGCATAAGCTGGAGCAAATTTTTTGCCCATAGCTGTACCTCTAATCTGTAAATAATACCTCCCATTGAACTCAAAATCATTTTTAGTCAGATTCAACTCCAATAATCTCAGTATTTCTTTAGTAGGTCGCTTAACATCAGGATTCTGTTTAAAGGTCTCACTGATAACCTGTAGGCCCTCTGAAGAATCTATATTTGAATATAAACTCTCCACATCCATAGTGAAAAGTAAAACTCCCTCGGGTAGTGTCAAATTCTTAATTTTATCTATAAAATCATATGAGTCCTTGACATAGCTAGCATGTTTAGTGGATAAGGGGTTTAAAAAATAATCAATAAATTCAGCCGTGTAATAGGTTTCACTGCTGCAGTCCGATACTATGGGTCTCCCAGGAGGAACTTGATGTAATGAACACCATTTTTCCTTTTCTTTATGAATCTTTGGTAGGATATAAAAGAGTCTGGGTCTGGGTTCATTCGTTCCTAGGAGATACGTTCTTTGTTTGTTATCAATGAAGTTATCGTGAAATAAATCATTAACAATACCTTCTACCAGGGGGATGGTGTCTGGAAAAATGGGGTAATCTAACTGTCTATAATAGTTTTCATTGTTAAGCTGTCGTTCAGCTTCCCCAATATATTGTTCTTTGTCCATAACAACCACCGCACTCCCTTTATCGGCTGGTTTGATAATAATATTTTGATTATCTATTAATTCCTTTAGGGCCATCTGTTCCTCAGAAGTGAGGTTCAGGTGCCCCACCTCTGGTGTAAAAACATGATCTATGAAACGTAAATCCGTATTAACTATTCTAGGGACGCTGGGATGAGTGCTACTAACAGCCGGTGTCCAATCTGATGTCTTGATAAATGGTTTTGAACCCGTGAAGGGTTTACCTTTAAAGAAACATGCCAGTTTCAATCGTTTGTGATAAATCCAGACGTAGCTTCTCAACACGAAGGAAAACAAAGAGGCCGAGCTGGTGACGTCATGTCCACCTATTTACCAGCAACCACCACCAAAAGGTGTTGTCACCACACAAACAAAATGAACCTGGATTACATGGAAAATAGGAAACCGTTTCCACAAACATTAAAAGAAACATTTCTAATAACTACTAGATAAACTTTTCTGCAAAACAAGAAAAATATTATAAAGACGGTGCATTTTGATCAAATTCATAAAACAACAACCCTGTTACACGACACTGGTGGTTGGCAAACAACAATTTGGTGCATTACCACCACAAACTGGTGAGGAGGTGGACTGAAACAATGAAAACAAACAAATAAATAAATTTAATTAATTAATTAATGGATAAATAACCATTCTTGCAAATAAACAATCTGTTTCAGATATTGTATTAAAACCTGAGCACCATTATATTTTGAATTGTGCAATAATTCAACTGTATCAAATCTTTCTTTGATTTCAGTGAGACTGTTCATCAGTTGACTTCTTTCATGTCTGTATTTCTGTCAGTTCAATAACTCATGTTCTATGGTCTCATCTTCTCCACAGTAGTCACATTTATGATGCTTCCCTGTTATGAATAATGTTCTGTTCCAAATCTGAGACGTGATGTGATGTTTCCTCCTCCTGTTTCTTTCAGATCTCCTCATTTCTCCTGTTTGTTGTTGAATTCTATAAAACCATCCACCTTTTCTTTCTTCTTCCTGTTGTTTTTCCATCTTTCACTCAGTTTTTCCTTTCGATGCTTTTTTATTTCTGCTCAACTGAGTTTTATATCAATTTCATTTAATGAATCCATATTATTGATTAATGTATTATATAAATGTATTTGATTTTTTTTTATTTCCTATCTTTCCTAATGATTTCAGATCTACTATTGGGTCTGTGAGTATCCATGGTTGTATGACTGGTTCTGGTTCTGTTGGGCTCACATTAATATTATTGATGTGAATTTCTGTAGTTTTCTGATTCATGGTCCAACCAAAGCTTTTGAAATGGTTCTTGTCTTTTCCCAGTATGGTTTGAACACTTCTTGTGTTGGATGCTTCTGTTCAGGACCTTTTACATTTGTCCAGTAGTTTAGAGCCAACTGGTCCATTCTGGTGTTCAGTGCTGGTTCTCCCATTTCTACTAATCTTCATCCTGTATGTGTTGTTTAAAGGCACCTGTAATCATTCTTAATGTCTGATTTGAATGATGTTTCATTTTTCTAAAGTTGTATCTGAAGCTGAGTTATAAACAATACTTCTGTAGTCTAGTACTGGTTTATTTTGTACTTTATTGTAAATACAAAGCAGAACAACAATACAATATAATGACAGTCTCCAGGGGGTTACAAACATCGAGTCAAAGAATTAGAACAACATGTTACACAAATACATTAAAGAGATACATAAAGTACAAGTTTTATGGTTTCATGTTGGTGGACTGTCTAATAGTTTTAATATTTTGTTTGACCTCATTTTCAAAAATGGAAATAAGTGGTTTTTGATTAGTGTAACAGCATTTGTGGATTTGTCTAAATATATAATGAGATTAATGATATAAAATAGTTTCTTTTAGCCGATGGTTGGTCAGTGAAGTCAAATAACATGTGTTCAAAGCAAAGGGACAAATGTGGTTCAATAGAAGTAGAAGTCAGGATGCAGAGATCTTCACATAGTTGAGGAGAGAAGGAGCAAGAGCAAAATAAGAGAAAACATCTTCAAGGTGACCTTCACAGAAAGAGCAAGTTACATTTACTGTACTTGCTGCTGTACACGTTGCACCACCGTATAAGTCGCATCAGTCCAAAAATGTCTAATAATGTCTCTTCAGTCACATTCTTGCTGCTGTCATGTGATCACTCTGCAGGATCCATCACTTCAACATTATTGATCAGAGAAGTCAGGAGAGAAGAAGCTGCAGAGACTCACTGGAAACTTTACACTTGTTGTCACAATGTCTGTCTGTTAGCAAAATATCTCATGAACCACTGGATGAGTTGTAGTGAAACTTGCAGAAAGTCATCATTGGATGTTCGTCTACAACTGATTTAAGTTTTGGAGCCGATCCAGTTCTTGATGGTTGAACAGAAAACTCATGTTACAAAACACAGAAATGTCTATAATTCAGTCAGTTTCACAGATATTTTGCTAACATTTGACAGAGATAGAGCCAAGATTATTTCATAAAACATACTCTAAGTGCCACTCAATGCACAAAATCTTAGTTTAAATGTTAGCAATAATTGTTGTGGTCAACTTTGTTTGTCTGTTAGCAAAATATCTCAAAAACCACTGAACAGAGTTGAAGGAAACTTCCAGAAAGTAATCATTGTGGGAACTGATTTGACTTTGGAGTCAGTCCAATTCAAGATGGCCGCCACACCTACATAACAACAGACGACACATAAATGTCTCTAACTCAGTCAGTGTTACAGATGTTGAGTCTAAATCTGAGGTGGTAGTAGCTGAGAGTCATGGAGGCTGGACTTAGAAGATCTGATCCAAACTTTTGACGCTGACACATTTCAAGAAGTCACAAGAAAATGGAGATGATGCAATAAGCCACGTTTCAACAAGTCCATTCATCAAATGACTTCTTCAATAGAGAAGCATCAATTGTTTGAGCCACACAAATAAAAACATGTTGAAAGAAGCACAATGAGAAGATAAGCTCACATGTTGTTAAACAACAGCTGCAGCTCCATCAAATGAGCAGACACCATGAAGCAGCTCATTTCAGCTGCTACATTTCAGCTGCTACATTTCAGCTGCTACATTTTAGCTGCTCTTTAGCCTTTTGGACACTAAAGAATCAACTACAAACTTCCAGTAATTCACTTTGTTGGAAACAAATTTCAGCTCTTCAGAAAAGCTCCATCTGTCCATCACTAGTGTTTGCTCCAAATGGCCTGGAAGGTTCTGGATCTATCATCAGTCTGGACAACAGGAAGTAGCTGGAGCCAATCAGAGCGTCTGAAATGTGGTCACATGTAGAGGCGTGGCCAACTGGAGCCAATCAGAGCGTCTGAAATGTGGTCACATGTAGAGGCGTGGCCAACTGGAGCCAATCAGAGCGTCTGAAATGTGGTCACATGTAGAGGCGTGGCCAACTGGAGCCAATCAGAGCGTCTGAAATGTGGTCACATGTAGAGGCGTGGCCAACTGGAGCCAATCAGAGCGTCTGAAATGTGGTCACATGTAGAGGCGTGGCCAACTGGAGCCAATCAGAGCGTCTGAAATGTGGTCACATGTAGAGGCGTGGCCAACTGGAGCCAATCAGAGCGTCTGAAATGTGGTCACATGTAGAGGCGTGGCCAACTGGAGCCAATCAGAGCGTCTGAAATGTGGTCACATGTAGAGGCGTGGCCAACTGGAGCCAATCAGAGCGTCTGAAATGTGGTCACATGTAGAGGCGTGGCCAACTGGAGCCAATCAGAGCATCTGAAATGTGGTCACATGTAGAGGCGTGGCCAACTGGAGCCAATCAGAGCGTCTGAAATGTGGTCACATGTAGAGGCGTGGCCAACTGGAGCCAATCAGAGCGTCTGAAATGTGGTCACATGTAGAGGCGTGGCCAACTGGAGCGACCCTTCATTTGTATGATCATGTTATGATTTAATCTGATCTGTTCTTTAATCTAATCCAAGAAGTTCTCGATGCAGTTAGCCTCTAAACACGCTGCTCTCAGCGCAGACACATTGAATGAAGTGGTGACCTTCAAGAATTGTCTCTGACCTTCATGTTCACGTGTTGTTTCTCTCTAAAAACTCCAAAGGCTTGTGTTAGAATGAAGGGGCTCAGTGTCCATGTGCTGAAGCAGTTTTGAAGGTTTCAGGCTTCACTGGACAGCAGCTGCTACATGTGACACAGAGCGCGCTCAGCACGTGCGCCTCACCTGATGCCATGAAGCATCATGGGAGGACTCTGGTTTGTTTCTTTTTGGTGGCAGCTGTGGAGCTTCTGCTGACTCATCTTTAGGCCTTTCTCCTTTTTGAACCAGTTCTCCAGCAACGTTTGGTTTGGACTCAGTTTTCATGAAGTTAGTTTGAGAGCTGCAAGAAAAGAACAGACACTGAGACAAGGCTGGAACTGATTTTCAAAATAAAATACCATGCAGACTAACAGAACCAGGAAAATAAATCAAAATCAAACTTTGTCTATTTTGATGCAGCAAATGATCCAAAGCCCGGTTCTGGTCCTCAGCCTGGTGGTTGGTCCCACCAACCTGAACCTCCTCAGACAGAAAGTCCTTCACTTGCAGGTGAACTCACCTGGTTTGATGTAAAACTCTGAGGAGAGTGTAGGAGGAGATGAAGAGACGACACAGAAGACGGGATGCAGAACTTCACTTTACTCAACTCCCACAGTTCTGGCGGTAAACACCAAAACCACACTTTATACAGCAAACCTTTCACAATACAACATCCGGTACAACATCCGGTCCTCTGGGTGTGAGTAGAGTCCCCTAGTGGTCCACCACACACGCCCCCCCAGAACACCCAGTAAGGTCCATTACTAGTCCAGAATTTTAGGTTTGATCAAACGACCAGAACGGCTGAACCTGGGCCCTGTAGAACCAGCCTGATGAAGCAGTGGGCGACGAGGAGGGCCTGCAGAAAGGTCGACCTCCGTTGTTCGTTGAGAGTCTCTGGAAGGAGGACAGCGGTCCGTTTGTGACGTGGATGGTGGTCTGCCCCTGCGAGGAGCCTGGGCCGTAACAACCTGATCATCTGACATAACATGAGCTGGTTTAAGCCTATCGATACAGACAATCTCAGTACGACCCCCTAAATCCAAAAGGAAATGCTTTGGACCTGGTTGGAGAACCCGAAATGGGCCATCATACAAAGGCTGTAGTGGTGTCCTGTGTGCATTGTGTCTGACAAAAACAAATCTAGAGGACTCCAGACTCTTAGGGACAAAGGACTGCGGTAAAAAATGGTGTACCGGGCCAGGGACACGAAAGGAGCCCTCCTGAGATGAGAAATGGTGCAACGGTGGAGCAAACTGGGGTGGGGGAACCTCAGACAAAAACTCGCCGGGGACGCGTACAGGCTCACCGAAAACCAGTTCAGCCGGGGAAGAGCCCAGGTCCTCTTTGGTTGCGGTACGTAAACCCAACAAAACCCAGGGAAGACGGTCAATCCAGTTGTCACCGGTCAATGCAGCACGAAGTGCAGCTTTCAATGACCTGTGAAACCGTTCACACAACCCATTAGCTTGGGGGTTGTAGGCGGTGGTCCTGTGGACGTTATTTCCCAGACACTTGGCCATGGTAGACCAAAGCTCAGAAACAAACTGAGGGCCCCTGTCCGATGTAATGTCTGAAGGGGGGCCAAAACGCGCCACCCAGGTAGACAAAAATGCCCGGGCCACCACTGCAGACGTTGTGGATGCCAGAGGAACCACCTCAGGCCACCTGGTGGTCCGGTCTACCATAGTCAGCAGATGAGTAAAACCCTGTGACAGAGGTAGAGGACCCACCAGGTCTACGTGCACATGGTCAAACCGCCGACCAGGAATGGAGAAAGGTTCCAAAGGTGCTTTGGTGTGCCTGTTAACCTTAGCACGCTAGCATGGGACACACGCTGCTGCCCACTCTTTAACTTCTTTACGCAGACCGGGCCAAACAAACTTCGAACCAACCAGTTTCACAGAGGCTCTAACACCTGGATGAGAAAGGGAATGTAACGAGTCAAAAACGCGGCGTCGCCATGAAACTGGCACCAGAGGGCGGGGCCTGCCAGTAGAAACGTCACAGAGCAGGAGAGGACCTCCGTCATTCACCTGCCGTTCCTCCAACTTGAGGCCTGTGGGCCCGGAGTGGAGCTCAAGTATGTCTGCGTCGCTACGTTGGTCCGCAGCCATAGCAGAAAAATCTATGCCAACGTACACGGGAGAGATCAGCACCCGTGAGAGTCAGTCGGCCACCACGTTGGATTTGCCAGCCACATGCTGAATGACCGTAGTAAATTCAGACACCGCTGCGAGGTGGCGTTGCCGGCGAGCAGGACAAGGGTCAGAAAATTTTGACATCGCAAACACCAAGGGTTTGTGGTCAACGTATGCAGTGAACTGGCGGCCCTCCAGGAAAAACCTGAAATGGCGTGTAGCCAGGTAAAGTGCCAGCAACTCTCTGTCAAAAACACTGTATTTAAGCTCATTGTCCCGCAGTGTACGGCTGAAAAATGCAAGCGGTTGCCAAACCCCGGAAACCTGCTGTTCTAACACAGCCCCCACCGCAACATAAGATGCGTCTGTTGTCAAAGCTATTTGTGCCGCTGGGGATGGATGGGCCAAAAGGGCAGCAGTGGCCAGTGCAGTTTTAGCATCACCAAATGCCTGTAGGCGTTCTGGTGTCCAGTCCACACTGTCGTTGGGTTTCTTCTTTTTCAGCGCTCCATAGAGCGGTTGCAGCAGTTGTGCTGCCCTGGGGAGGAAACGGTTGTAGAAATTAACCATTCCCAAAAATTCCTGTAGCGCTTTAACAGACTGGGGCTGTGGAAAATTGGACATCGCCTGCACTTTGGTTGGTAACGGGATAGCACCACTGGCAGAAATGCTGTGGCCCAAAAAATCAATAACTGGCATCCCAAACTGGCATTTCGCTGTATTTACAATCAGGCCATGTGCTACCAGGCGCTGAAAAACCTCACGGAGGTGAGACATGTGCTGTTCAGCCGAGCTGCTAGCTACAAGGATGTCATCCAAGAACACAAACACGAAGGACAAACCCCTTAGGACTGAATCCATCAACCGCTGGAACGTTTGGGCTGCACCTTTAAGGCCAAAAGGCATGCGCAAAAACTCAAACAGGCCGAAAGGAGTGATAACAGCGGTCTTAGGGACATCCTCCACTTGCACAGGAACCTGGTGGTACCCCCGTACTAAATCTACTTTAGAAAAAATGGAGGTCCCAGCCAGGTGCACTGAAAAATCCTGGATGTGGGGGATGGGATAACGATCGTTCTCTGTGATGTTATTAAGGCGGCGGAAATCCCCACATGGTCGCCATTTGCCATCTGCCTTGGGCACCATGTGCAAGGGGGGAGGCCCACGGATTGTTTGAACGCTGCACGATGCCTAAACGCTCCATGTTAGCAAACTCTTCCTGTGCTATTGCTAGCTTAGTAGCATCGAGGCGGCGCGCACTTGCGAAAACCGGAGGGCCCGTCGTGGGGATATAATGTTCGATCCCATGTTTAGTGTTTGTGTTGGCAAAATTAGGAACAGTCAGTGAGGGGAACTCAGACAATAAATGCTGAAACATGTTACCCGAAGCTAAAAAGTTAGCATGCATTAAAGGCCCAGCTCCTCGCGTCGCACAAGGCAGTGACGAAAAAGACACAGCGTCGATCAAACGTCTGTTAGCAACGTCAACAAGGAGTCCATGAGCACAAAGAAAATCAGCCCCTAAAATAGGAACTGAACTCGCAGCTACAACAAAGTTCCACTGGAAGTCCCGGTCATGGAAACAAACAGTCACCAACCTTTCACCAAATGTCTTGATGGGAGAGCCATTAGCCGCAGTTAGCAGTGGGCCGCAGCCTTCTGCCAACCTGTCGGAGCCAGACGGGGGGACGAGGCTCTTCTGCGAACCAGAGTCCACCAGGAACCGCCTCCCCAACCTTGAGTCTTCGATGAAAAGCAGCCTTTCCTTGACGCCAACGGCCGCGGCTGCTAGCGGGCGTTGGCGTTGTCGTTTCCCTGCGGCTTGAAGCTGCACGGCGGGATGCACCGTCGTGCTTTGGTGCCAAAGCGCTGGTGGTAGAAACAAAGGGCGGCTCCTGTCCGCCTGCGGGTAGCGACCCCTGCTACCACCGATGGCTCGTCCGGCGCTGAGGGCACTGCTTGAAGCTCAGAAGATGCTGCTGGAGACCCGGGGACCGCCGCCTGGACTGCGAAGGTCCTCGCGGCCAGGAGAATGCGGTCGGCTTCTTCCGCCAGCGAGCGGTAGTCTCTCTGCTGCAGGAGGGGGGAGTTGGCGAGCCCCGCGCGCACTGGGGACGGGAGCTGGCGGAGGAAGAGGTGGAGGAAAAGGAACCCACCGTCGTCTGATCCCAGCAAGGACAACATGCTCTCCATTAGCTCGAGAGCTGTGCCATCGCCCAAACCGGAGAGGGAAAAAAGTTTCTCGGCGCGCTCTGCGTCGGAGAGTGAGTAGCGCCGCAGGAGGAGCTGCTTGAGGGCGGCGTACGTTCTGTGTGCAGGAGGGTCCCGGAGCAGGCTCATTGCTCGCCGTCTGGACAGCGGATCCAGCGAGGCGACCACATAGTGGTATTTAGTGTCGTCTGAAGAAATCCCGTGAAGAGCAAACTGTGCTTTGATGTGGACGAACCATGAAGGAGGGTCGTGCAGCAAGAAGTCCGGGATTTTAACGGACACCGAAAAAGCGAGCGGGGCCGCCTGTGGAGGTTCCACAGCAGCGGATGTCTGAGGAGAGCTGGTTGGACCTTCAGATGTCGACATGTTCAATTCACGAGGTCACCAGTGTAGGAGGAGATGACGAGACGACACAGAAGACGGGATGCAGAACTTCACTTTACTCAACTCCCACAGTTCTGGCAGTAAACACCAAAAACACACTTTATACAGCAAACCTTTCACAATAAAACATCCGGTACAACATCCGGTCCTCTGGGTGTGAGTAGAGTCCCCTAGTGGTCCACCACAAGAGATGAAAGTGAACGTGTTCAGTGAGTTCAGACTCCATTTAGTGTGGACAGAAGAAGAAAATCAAACATGTGGATCAGAGAAAGTGCTGACTCATCGTTCTTGGTCTCCTCTCAGAGTCTCTGAGTGTCTTTTGTCTCTGTGGACACAAAAAGACAAACTCTAAGAAGTTGTTGTTCCTGCACAGGCATCATTTAAACACCAGCTTCATTCATGACTTTGAGTATTTCCAGTTTCAAACCAGAGCAGGAAACTGAAACCCATTTAACCTGATACAAGTGAACACAGGACACGCCTCCAAAGTGACCGGAGCAACTTTCACTACAATGTAAATTGTAAAGTTTTCTGTATTTTTGTCCTGCAGACACAACAAGGCCCAGAATGCAGTGTGTGTCAGCATGTAGAGTTACAGTGAGAGTGATGTGAAGTTTCTAGAACAGTGTCTGCATGAGATGCTATAAATCTTTGATGTCAGAGTTTCAGGAGCAGTGATCCACTTTGGTCTCCAACATCCTGACAAGAAACTATCACTGAGTCCACACTGAACAACAAACACACACAGGAGTTCTTCTGCAGCACAAAGCAGCAGCAACATCCTCATCTTCTCACCTACAAACATCCTGGACACTCATTCAACATCTGGAAACAGGAGGCGGAGTCAGGAGCCTACCTGAGACAGGGGGCGGGGCTTAACGAGTGCTGAGACTGGCTGCAGGACAGAAATGTGACCCCAGCGTTCAGCTGGACGCTGACAGGAACAGATCCACGTCAACAAGTTTCTCTCCTCCATCATGTGACGTCTGACACATCAGTCCAGATGTTCACCTGCAGCTCAGGTGTTCCAACAAAGTTGCAGAGCCTCGTTCTTCAGGTGGGAGGGACTCAGTGAAGAACTGAGAGTGTGGCCTGTTCCTAACAGTCTCTATATCCCTGCTCCACCTGTCTTCAGCTCCAACAAGAACCACCTCCACTAAAGCTCCAAAATAAAAGTCCAACATTAAAAACACTCCAGTGCTTTTATTGTGGTGGGAAATGATGCTGTTGTTTCAAGTGTGAACTGTGTTGAAGCTCACAGAGAATTTCTCCTCGTCCACATCACTCAACTTTATCAGCAGCTTCTAAAAGTTCTGCAAACAGGGACATGTGAGATTTTAGACACAGCTAGTTTTTGTAAAGCCTCAACATGTGTGTGAATGTGCAGGAAGTACTTTCTAAACATCTGGATGAAGGAAACCAAGAGTTTGAAGCTTTTTGACAACAGTCACAGGACTGTGTCTATAGAGAAGATTGTGTTGGTGTCTCTTTGTTCACATGTGTTTTCTTTTCTGTCCACCACTCTTCTCCATGTCAGAGCTCAGCACTCACTCTTTAAACAAATGTTTGATCTTTGGTGTCAAAAATTATTCTTTTTTTTTTCCACATGGTGGTGTTGTAGTTTATTTATTTTATTTTTATTTATTAATTATAGTTTGTATTTTCTTTTGTTTCTAAATGTTAATTGTATTTGAAGGGTTTTTGTGTAACAAATATCCCATCTGAGAATGGCCATTATAAAATTGCTTAAACTATGAAAGCTAAAGTTTTTTTATTAACAGGTGGATTTTGTAAAACTAAACAATAGAAAGAATTAAACTGAACTTGAACTGTTTGTTACAGAATCGCCCTCTTTTCAAGAAACAAGCTGCTAAATTACAGTAAGTCCATATCAGTGATTGAAAAATGTTTATTTCATTTGATACATGTGAGCCTAATTCAATTATTTTTAATATCAGAATCAATCATTCAAAGCTGAATTTGAACCTGGACCTGGACCCAGCTGTGTGTCCTTTAAGAGCAACATGTCAATGTTTCTTCCTCTTGATTTCAAACAAAGAGTTTCCTCCAACAACCAGTAAGTTTCTCTCAGAGTCCAGTCGAGGCTGGATGATATTAAAGATAATTGTTTTCTGTTGAACGACTTTGAGTTGATTTTTATTTGATTTCACTGAGACTAAGTTGCTGCTTTCTGTCTGTGACTT
>JBBPBX010068373.1:0-19145 GCA_038048925.1 Garcialebias charrua
CCAGGCTGGATGTGTCTTGCAGCGCAGTACCGGGGCTGACTGAAGTGCTGTGCAGATCCAAGACGACATCACTGAAGCAACTGGTGGAGGCAGCTGGACCGGACCTTTCCAACACCCAGGCCGTGGTGTCCAAGCTGGGGGTCCGGTCAGCCAGAGTTGCACAGCGCTTCCTAGACTTGGTGAAGGGGAAGCTTTCGACCAAAGAGAAGCATCTTCTCCGTCTTCACTTTGCAGGACAGAAGTCGCCAGAGTCAACAGACCCATTCCCTGATCTGATCCTGGATCCTGGCTTCAAAAAAGACAGTGGTCCTCTGCTATCCAGCGCTACACCACAGCTGAGCTTACGCAGTACCGGCCCAAAGACTCTGTGAGGAGCCAAGATGGTGTAGTGGTTAGGGCGTTGGACTTGGGACCCGAAGGACGCGGGTTCGCGTCCCGGCCACTACACACCTTGGGGTGTCTATGAATGCACAACTAATTCTCCAGCTCTCCGAGCGCCCTCTGGCTGCTCACTGTTGGGTTAAATGCAGAGACGAATTTCGTCTGTGTATGGGAAACATACACAGATGACAGGAAAATACATTATTATTATTATAAGACCTGTGTCAAGGTCATGAACAAAAGAACCCTGCAGAGCAGAGCCGTCAGCGTGTGGGCCAACAGACTCGGAGGACAAACCCCACGGTGGAGGACCCTCTACAAGCTTCCTATAAAGAAGCGGACTGGTGATCTCCAGTGGAGGATCCTGCACGGTGCCATCGCTACCAACTCTTTTTTGTCTATCATTAGTCCGGGGGTTTTAAATGAGTGTCCTTTCTGTGGTCTGTCCGAGAGCGTTTTCCATGTTTTTGTCGATTGTACGAGACTAAAACCTTTTTTTGGCTTATTGATGAGTGTTTTTAACCTTTTTGGTGTTGTTTTTACTGATTCTGTTTTCATTTCTGGGTTCCATTTTAACAGAGCCAGCAAAGCAAAGGGCCAGCTTTTGAACTTTTTAATTGCTGAAGCCAAACTGGCTATTTGTCTCGCAGGGACAGGCTGCAGGCCGGACCCCAGCTTGATGCTGTGTCTCTGTGGAGGTGTAACGTCAAGGCCAGGCTGTGGCTGGAGTTCTGCTTCCACAGAGCCACCGTGGATTTAAAGCACTTTTTGAAGACATGGGGCTTCGGCGGGCTGTTGTGTAATGTCTCTGCTCAGGGAGAACTGCAGTACAATAAACACCTTATTGAAAGGTTCACTATGTAATTTCTGGAGAACGCTGGGACTTAGAAAAATTTCCAGCAGGTAAAAGCATTCTGCCACAGTCCGTTCTCTGTTGAACTTGAGTTCTGCAGCTCCGCCCCCTGCTGTGTGTCCGCTCGGAGCGCTTCAATATTCTGTGATTATATGTTAATAAAACGTTTTAAAAAATATAATAAAACCATGAAGCACTGGTCCAACAACACAAAAACCAGCAGAAATCAGCAGAGCTTCACGAAGCAACGTTGGACATGATTTAATTCGCTCGTGACTTCCTCATGTCTGTCAGTCGAGGTCTGGTATGTCTGGAATGCTCCGCCCCCACTACATGTCCTGTCTCTGCGCTGCGAAGTTCTGTGATTATATGTTAATATAACGGTTTAAAAAATATAATAAAACCATGAATCACTCGTCCAACAACACAAAAACCAGCAAAAATCATCAGAACTTCATGAAGCAACGTTGGGCATGATTTAATTCGCTCGTGTCTTCCTCATTCCTGTGAGTGAAGGATGAAGCGATCACTTGACTTTTGGCAAAAAAACAAAATAAAAGTCCAGCTCTGGGATGAAGAAGGGATATTTAATACATTTGTGTCACATACAAATCAGTCCTGCATCGCTTTGCAATCCTTTGAATGAGAATGTGCGCGGCGCTGAGGCTGGGACAGGCGGGGGCGTGGGTTGGGGCGTGACAAACAACTCTGTTTTTATTGGCTGGTCATTGTCCGGGTCACTCTGTGTTTTTAGTGTTTTTATAAATGCTGATAGAGAAGCAAGGGGACTATAGTTTTTTTCAGAGATTACTTTGTCTAACATCAGTCTGTCAGTAGATAGTGACAGAGTGAAGAAATATGTTAAAAATATATTAGAAAAGTTACAGACTGCATTACAAACGTACATAGTGAATCTTTAAGTGACTTTCACACTGTGAACTGATGATGTGTCTTTAACTTTGTGTTTTGTTGTTGTGTTTACTAATTGTTAATAAACGTTTTGTTAAAAATCTTCTTCTTCTTCTTCTTTCAGCTGTTCCTTCATCAGGGGTCTCCACAGTGAGACATCCTCCGTCTCACTCGGTCCTCCTCCAACTACCTCCATGTCTTCTCTAACTGCATCCATATATCTTCTCTTTGTCTTTTTCCTGGCAGCTGCATTTCTAACATCCTTCTACCAATATACCCACTGTCCCTCCTCTGGACATGTCCAAACCATCTCAGTCTGGCCTCCCTAACTTTATCTCCCAGTTGTTCAACATGTGCTGTACCTCTGATGATCTCATTCCTGATCTTATCCATCCTTGTCACTCCTAAGGAGAACCTCAACATCTTCATTTCTGCTACTTCCAGTTCTTTCTCCTGTCTTTTTGTCCATGTCTCTGTCTCCAGACCATACAACATAGCTGGTCTCACCACTGTCTTGTAAACTTTACCTTTGACCTTTGCTGACACCTTTTTGTCACAAATCCACCTCTCCAAGTTCTCTTCCACCTGTTCCCTGTTCTCACCACAGATCACGATGTCATCTGCAAACATTTTTTTAATATTTTTTATTGCAAATAGAACATACAAAAACACAATAGAACAACACAAAACTAATTATAAACACAGATACAGGAATCAAGGGTATTACAGAACATAAAACAGTATTTTACCAAGTTAAAATCAAATCGGTGCTCGAGGGTTGCAGTTCTTCAAAGGCAGTTATCATTTGAATCATGGCTTTTAGCATTTGAGCTTCCTTTTATGGATTCTATATAAATATTTATAGAAGATAATAAAATCTGGAAATTAGGCTTTTGTTGTAAATATTTGGAGGTGTGTATATGATATTTCATGTAAATAATAAAAAAAGTTAACATATAAATATTCAGCTTTAACGAGGTCACATTTCTTCATCCCAAATAAAACAAGCTTTTCTGTTAAAGTAATGTTCACATTCTTTCGATAAAAAAAAAAAATTGACCTATTTCGGTGTAACAACAATCCCAAAACAAATGAACAAGCTCTTCTTCGTGATTTTTACAAAAAGTACACATAGGATCCAATTTATACATTTTTATCAAAAGTAATCTGCAAACATCATCGTCCACGGGGATTCCTGCCTGACCTCATCTGTTCATCATCATGAAACTCGAATAAAAACATTGAAAAAAACTTTATTTATTTTTAGTTTAACTTTTCGGAGTGTCCCAATGTGAATATTAAATAAATAAAAGTGCAACAAAAATTCCTTGTGAGTGGTTCACATTTCTGAGTTGAGGTGAAACGTGTAAGAAGCTGAAGTTCTGCAGCATCCTGTGTCGGCGTGGTGCTCGCTCTGCGGCCGGTGACTCAGTTCCTGAGTGATACTGAGGCCCTGACAGACACGAGACACACCGGTGGGTTTCAAACCAACAGAGAGGGTGAAGGAAAATGTTAACGTGTAAAAAATAAGACATATAAAAAAAACAGAGAAAAATAGAAGGAAGACTGCACAAAACAGCTGAAATGTATGCCAACAAAAGAGCATCTGAGCTCATTTTAGCTGTTTTAGCCATAAGAGGATAAAGGATAAACTAAGAAGTGATCAGATCTTCACTGTTCTGGTTTCAGCTCATGGTCACAGACGAGCTGGCACCACGTGCAGAAGAAGAGATGCACGAGGCGCTCTGCAGACGACATGAAGCGACGTGGGGAGGAGGGAGGGCGGGAAACGCTGAACCTGAGAGGAAGAGGCCGAGAACCCCGAGCCGAGACGTCGAGAACTGAGAGCAGCTGCAGAAGATTGTAAAAAATAAAGCTGAATAAAAGAGGAAGTGACCTCTGATGATCAGACGAGCTTTAAGAAATCAGAACGAGACAAAAAGACAAAGATGAAGCTGCCGTTTCTCCTCTTCTTCCTCGGTGAGTTCATCTCAGCTGATGTTCAGCTTTATTTCATTTTTACTCTGAGACAACGAGATGCTCCACCTCAGCTTTAAACCTTATAGTTTTTATTACGTGAGCTGAGATACACACTTTAATTTGCATTTTACTGAAAATAAACTTTTTACAAACTGTGATGTGCACGTCTGGACGTCCAAACATTAAATTTAGTTGTGAGTCTGAACGTGTCCGAATGATCTGAAGGTTCATCTGAGGACGGCTCCCCACACATGCAGGAAGACATTTGAGTCGTGCAAACGTCACAATAAAGCTTTTACTTCAACAAAATGATCATTTTATTCTATTTTAGAACATGCAAATCAAAATGTGCAGTGTCCCAGCATAAAGGTGAACGGGCCCAGTTTGAATGAGCTGAGCTAACGATGGGAGTGTCCGCTTGTTTTTGCATTAAACGTGTTATTTACTTCCTGTTTTGTCTTTCTGCCTTAGCTTTAGTGAGTTCTTCTGCGAGAAGTCAACCTACAACGATTCCTCCAGGTTCTGAAGGTAACAACAAACCTGAACTCAACGTTCACTGCACATCCGTCGACTAACGCTGACATCCTTCATTTGTTGTTTGGAGGTATCTAGTTGAACTCCGAGGCCTTTTTTTGAACATGAACACCATCGAGCACGAGCTGCTTTACGTCACGTTGAGTCTAAACTGGGCCACAAGCCACAAACAAGCTGCAAAATAACTTTATAAAAATATACAACACAAAAAGTGATTCTGAGCTACATCAAATGGTGCAGTGACGTGTTTACTCCAGTTGTTTTACAGAAATATATGGAAATGCAATTCAAAAATGCAGGTACGCACTCAATGTAAACAAAGCACTCCGGTAAATTGAAACCGTCCTAAAATGGATTTAAAACACTGTTCTCAAATACAGGTAGTCCTCGACTTACGACGGAGTTCCGTTCCTACGGCGCGTCATAAGTCGAAAATCGTCGTAAGTCGGAAAACACATACACGCTGGCCGCCACCTATACACGTACATGTACGGTACTGTACAGTTACCAAGCACTTCGTCTATCCTAACACAGTACCCTACATAATTATCAAAAAACACAAAGTACATTTGGAGCCATAATGAAAGGAAAAAAAGAGTTAAATTCTTACTGGCTGGTGAAGCCGTCCTCCGCCTGTTAGCATGTTAGCTCGGTGACCCTCCAACATCTGAGGCTGCCTGTAGTTCGCGCGGTCCAAAATGTTTACAGTAAGGCTTGTTAGCATGTTAGCTCCATACATTTGGAGCCATAATGAAGGGAAAAAAGAGTTAATAACTTATTGGGACCTGGTGAAGCCGTTCCTCCGCATGTTAGCATGTTAGCTCGGTGTTCCAGCAGCATCAGAGGCCGCAAAGCCGTTTCTCCGCGTGTTAGCACGTTAACTCGGTGTCCCAGCAGCATCTGAGGCCGCGAAGCCATTTCTCCACGTGTTAGCATGTTAACTCGGTGTCCCAGCAGCATCTGAGGCCGCAAAGCCGTTTCTCTGCGTGTTAGCATGTTAGCTCGGTGTCCCAGCAGCATCCGAGGCCGCAAAGCCGTTTCTCCGCGTGTTAGCACGTTAACTCGGTGTCCCAGCAGCATCTGAGGCCGCGAAGCCATTTCTCCGCGTGTTAGCATGTTAACTCGGTGTCCCAGCAGCATCTGAGGCCGCAAAGCCGTTTCTCCGCGTGTTAGCATGTTAGCTCGGTGTCCCAGCAGCATCCGAGGCCGCAAAGCCGTTTCTCCGCTTGAGACGTCCACAGAGTTCACCGAGTGTTTCCAGCTCATGTATCCGAGCACAGCAACCTCTGATCGGACACAATGTCCGTCCAAAGCCGGCTGCTGAAGCCGGGGCTAACCGAAGCTAACCAAAAACTGCCGGAAACTGTCAGAAACTGCCGGAAACTGCGTAAATCGGCTTCAAATAATAATAATAATACTTTATTTATAAAGCCATTTAAAACAACCACAGCTGGAACAAAGTGCTGTACACAAAAAAAATCAAGAACATTTAAACACATAAATAAGATTTTTCTATTTTTTATTTTATTTTAATGAGATTCGTGACGTAACCCCGAAATGTCGTAAGTCGAGGACTACCTGTACATTTAAATTTGGATTGTTTTCAAAACTTATCTGCATACTTTACTTAAGAAACCCGAGTATAAATACACTCCAAACTGTCAGTCAGACTCCTCTTCTTTCTTCTTGTCGACCTGTTTTCAGTCGCTTCGGCTGTTTCCGAAGGTAAACAAACACCGGTGGTAGTGGACGGTCGTTCACAAATTTTGTTTACAGCTTTAAATTTAAGGACATAACAACAATATTGTACAGATTTTGTTTTTACTTTATGCTTTTGGTTTGTCTACATGGCATTGCAACGAATGCTTTTCTTATTGTTTTATTCGTTCATTACTTTTGTGATCGCAGAGGTCGCCCCCTGCTGGCCCTTAGAAAAATACAACGTTAACCCTTTTTTGTCTTTTGGAGTGAAATTAGCCACATATTAAAATTTATCTGAGCTTTTATTTATGCATTTAGCTTGGTGCAGCCAATAAATGTTAATTTTTTCTGTAAAAGCATAAAAATTCTGCAACTTTTTTTAAACGCTCTCCTAAACTTCCCTCTTGTGTTTGTGGAAAAATCAGCCAGATTAGAATACACTGTAAAAACAAAAATTTTAATCCCATATTTATTACATACAATAATGCATTACTTTCAGAAATTATTTTTTCTTTTTTACTTTAACAACTAAACTTTTTTTATATTATCCCACTAGATGGTGCTTTTTATACTTGAGAGCCACAGAAAACTTTTACGGATAAGTAAAGACGGTGGCAGCAGCATCATGGTGAATTACTCACATGTGAACTGTGGGGAGATACAAGTATACATGTATTTAAATTAATCCAACGTCAAATAATTCTACTGAAGAAGTAGCCAGGACTTCTTTGTTTTTTCCCTCTTGGAATAAGGAACATGAGGTTAGTTGGATGTTTATGGGGGCTGGCATGGTGGAGCAGTGGTTAGGTCATAGGATCATCTCATGGCCTTTCGGGGTGCAGTTTGCATGTTCTTTCCATGCTGCGTGGGTTTTCTCCTGGTGCTCCGGTTTCTTCCCACAGACAAAAACATGCATGTTAGACTGATTGGTAACTGTAAATTGTCTCTAGGTGAGCGAGAGAGTGAATGGTTGTTTGTCTCGTTTGTCTCCATGTGTCCCTGTGATGGACTGGAGACCTGTCCAGGTGTCCCCTGCCTTGCACACAGTGACAGTGTCAATGGTGGCGGATACCCTGGACCAGTGGTTAAAGATGGATGGATACTGATGTTCAAACAATTTGCTTAGTGTCTAAAATATCCAACGCTGTCCCGACATTTTTTGACCTAATATTTTTCATTTTAATCTCAACATTTTATTCTGTAACATACTGGAATATCCTGTCCTGGAATTGTTCTTCAAGTGTTTCAGTTCCACAGTTCTTGTAGAAGTGTAGACCCAGTTAAACTAGTTTTATTTTGTATTATTCAGTTGTGTTTCGTCTGACTCTTTCCTGAAGTGTCCTGCTCCAACCTTCTGGCCTTAACGTCACGTCCTGCTCTTTGTTGTACCATTTTGTCTTGTCAATGTCGCCTTTAGCTAAACTAAACCAAACCTTGTGTGACAGTTCGACTTTGGTTACCAGTTCTTCATCACTTCCTGTTTCTGTTTCATTCATAGACGATGTTTCTGTTGACCAAGGACAAAACAAATCAACAGCTTCTCTAAATGAAGGGGATCACAATACAAATCAAACAGGTAACATAATCAAATGACATATTTTTACTGCCGCATTAAAACTGCTAGGTTATTGATTACTCAGCTGCTGGGTTAAAGCTGCTGGATCACAGGTTGGTTTGGTTTATTGGATCAAAATGTTTGACTCAGTGGTTCGGTGAGAGATGATCCATGATCTTCATCCATGGTGGACCAGACTAAACCAGGCTGGACCTCTGTTTTCAGATGTAAGAAGTAAAAATAAGATCAACTTATAAGAAGATACTCACCCTGTTTTTTTTTTTTACTTTTAATTTGCAGTAATGTTATTTGGTGCTAGCTAGCTGATGCTAATAGCAGTTAGCGCCAGCTACCTAGTTCTAAACACCTAATAATAACCCAGATTAACAGAACATTTTAGTAGCTCTAATTAGTCATTGTAGCTCACAGGTCAGCAAACTTAACCCAGCATGTTGAGACAAACTCTTTTTAACCCGTTAATGTTTTATTCCTCACTCGCGGTCATACGAGGCGGACGCATTCTCTTCCCTCTCCTGTTCTCCTCCTGCTTTTTTGCTCTCTGTCTGTGAATCAGATCTCCTATTTTACACATCTTCTAAAACTAAAACTACAGTCATGGATCTGGTCAGCTGGACTTTCAACGCAATTGACAAAATCTTTTCAACAAAGCGACAGAGTCCTGGAGAACCCTCATGTCCCGCTGAGAATCTCAGAAGGACGCCGAAGACATATACAGTTGGATTTATGATAACAGATTTCCAGATTTTTGGAATAGACTGGTTCCTGGTCTATCAACATACAAGAAGACAGCTGCAGCTAATTTGGACCTCATCAGGCTGTTGCCTTGTGAAGTTTTGGTTTGTGCTTCGAGGACTCAAAATCAGCTGATTTACGAGCTAAGCCGTAAGATGGAAATTATTTGTGAGAATCGCTGGCCACCTGTGGCTTTGGGACTCGCCAGCATGTTGGAAATGACCTTGGAGGGGCTCGTAA
The DNA here is from genome assembly GCA_038048925.1 of Garcialebias charrua. NCBI lineage: Eukaryota > Metazoa > Chordata > Actinopteri > Cyprinodontiformes > Rivulidae > Garcialebias > Garcialebias charrua. The sequence continues at coordinate 8,907 of JBBPBX010068373.1, forward strand.
GCACAGACCAGTGGAATGACCACTACTCTGGCCATTTCAGATCTTAAGGCTGACCAGAAAAACAGTCTGCCTGAAAAAAACCAATAATTGTGGCTTATCTGAATCTGACTCCCCTGGTTGGCCTTGAAAACAGGCCAACTTATCAAATTTCTCCTGGGAAATGTGTAAACTAAGGAAAAGCTTTGTCTATCGCAACCCCCCCACCACCACCTGCTGAGAACTTCTGTGGAGGCTTATCAGAACTGTGCTAGCTGACCAACATCTTATCAGGACAATGGTCTATCTGGAAGTGCTTCATGGACCGCCTTGCCATATGGAACGTGTCTATACATGTGCTTGATAGTAGTGTTTTTTTATGTCTTAAATCGATGGTGTGAAGAGATTTTTTTTGTAATACCACTTTCCTGTCCTCATGACTTTTTCCCCTGTTCTATCTTAAAAAGTCCAAAAAGGATAAGAGGCCGCGCTATCATAGCAGCAGCTATGTGCACTCCGTCCATCTTTCAAACGAACATACTCTCGCTGTATCTCCGTAAAATGACAATAAATCTTATTCTGATTTTGATGTGGTTTATTGTGCACATCTGTATTCTTCTTCTGGAAACATCTGGTTGATTTTAACGACCTTCTTTGTGTCGAACACAGGAACCCCTCACCCCTTAACGACCCAGCAGGCCCCGAACAGAACTGAGAATGAAGCCAGCAACTCAACGCCATTGGGGCTACCGCTGTCAGCATCGACCCCCCCAACAACTCCAGCTGTAACCACGGTAACAGAACTGGAGTTAAGTTATCTCACGGATGTAGTTCTGACCAGAGCCATATATATAGAGAGTTCTGACACTCTTTGATGTCGCCGAAAGGCAGTCAATCGTTCCAAACAACGGCTATGGAAACCTTGTGGAGCTGCGCCCTCTGGCGGCGACGGAGCGCTACTGCAGGCAGAGTCAGACTGTAAAACAGCCATGGAACAAATCGCCCCCTCCATGACCCACGTGACTTCCGCATTCCATTCTTACAACGGATCTCTATGGAAGTGTCGCAACTCTCTATATATATGGCTCTGGTTCTGACCATCGGGCGATCTTAAGTCCTCTCAATGCAAAACACAACATCTGGTGAAAACTAAAGGCCCAGCTGTGGAGAAATGCATATCGCCCGCCTCCTGTCAGTTCAGAGTTTAGACGTAGATCATCAAGTGAGAAATTAGATTAAAACTTTAAAGTAACATCTATAACATTATAGCTCATACACTGTTACAGGATGTCACTCTTGTCAGCTACTACCACTCTGAATTTACTCAATGCCTGTAAACTGAACTGAATTAAGGCCGTTTTTATTTTTCAAACGTCAGTCAGGTGTGGGAACCATCTTTAACTGCGCTGACTCCAGAAGTCACTCAGCCATAGATGAACATTTAGTGATGTTTTTATTTTCAGGTTTTATTGAACCTCAGGGGTCTTGAGATGTTTGGAGACAAACTCCACCTTGTTGCAGCACGTGATAAAACTGTGTACATGATGCAGCGTTGTGTTCAAGACCACCTAACCTGAGACCAAGTGAAGACTAAGACTTTTACGGTCTGAGAGCAAGTTGAGACCAATAACTTCGGAAGGGTATTGCTGTCATCCATAAAATAATATTTTTTGAGCTTATGTAGTAAAAATGTGATACGTATGTAGTAATAACGTGATATTATGTAGTAAAAATGTGATATTATGTAGTAAAAATGTGATACATATGTAGTAATAACGGGATATTATGTAGTAATAACGTGATAGTATGTAGTAATAATGTGATATATGTAGTAATAGCGTGATATTATGTAGTAAAAACGTGATATGTATGTAGTAATAACGTGATACGTATGTAGTAATAACGTGATATTATGTAGTAATAACGTAATATGTATGTAGTGATCACGTGATATTATGTAGTAATAACGTGATATCATGTAGTAAAAATGTGATATTATGTAGTAAAAACGTGATATTATGTAGTAAAAACGTGATAAGTATGTAGTTAAAAACGTGATAACACGTTATTACTACATACGCATGTTATGAGGTTTCATCAAGCCTTAAAAAGCTGCAGTGGTAAACACTCTTCATAAATCAAAACTCAAGACCAGGGATAACCATGGAGTTGCATTAGTTACAAGAATATTCTTTGTCATTTAAATAGCCAAATTTGATAACTAATGATATGGACAATATCTTATCCCATGCCCGGACAGTCACTTCTCACTTTCTTGGAGTGGTGAGTGTTGCCAGATAGACTCGTCGAGGTTTTCCATTCCAAAAATCTGTTAAAAGCTTTCATATCAGACAAAAATCTGCCCAATCAATTTATTTACAGTGTATTTACTGTTTGAACATGAACACACATCAGTACAAGCCAGCCAAGGTAATTTAACAATATGTGGCAAAATGCAACAATACAACAAAAATCTTCCCAGAGTTCCCAGTAAAATGACCATGAAAACCGCCCAACTGGCAGTAAACCGCCCAATCTGGCAACACTGGGAGTGATGCGTGCGAGTGAAAGAATGTGGGCGTGACAATGGTAACAAAACACGTATTTAGCAATGAGTCGCATTATTGCTTGGATTTGAACCAGTAAGTTTAGCATACAATAAAAACAAAGATGTTAAAAATAAACTGGACAGTATTCTGGCAGTTTATGTTTATGTTTATTAAATTTGTTCATTTTTTTTACAAAAGAAACAGTACAAGACAATCTCATAAATGATAGTGTACAAAATATTAAAAAAATGAAAGGTAGCAGAAAGAAGAATAAATCTTATTATATCTGCCCCTTCCAACAAGTTTAGTGATGTTGCAACATGTTCTCACTCCCTACTCATCATATATTGATGCTTGGGCTCAGGGTCCCTCTGCGTCACATACTTGACGCGCCGGGTTTCATTAATTGGTTTGTTTGGGGTTTGGCGGTCAAATAAAAAGTGAATGGTTAAGTTTAGGGTTTGTTATCAGGTTAGGCCTAAGGTTTACATTCTGAGAGAAAAATCCATCCTGTTGCTAAAAAACAAGTAGATATAAAAGTGCTTCACTATCCAAACGGTAAGACAATATCACAGTATAACATTCAATGATATTACCCTGCACACCAAATAATGATGATGACAAGGGACGACCCGACGCGTCAAGTATGTGACGCGGAGGGACCCTGAGCCCAAGCATCAATATGGATATTTCCACAGTTGTGGTCTTGACTGGTCTTGAAATAAAATCCCGAGTCCTCAATGTCCGAGACCGAGACAAGACCAAGACCATCAAAAAGTGGTCTTGAGACCGGTCTTGAGACTAAGACTGATCTTGAGTCCCACAACACTAGCATGATGGTATCTTTCACCTACAATTTTACATATTGCGTAACATTTATACAAAGTAGATGAAAAACTTTATTTTGAGTTTACTTTCTGTTTTCGTTTTATTAAAGCTCGCTACCAAAATATGTTTTTGCCTGTGGGTTATCAAAATATCTCATAAACCACCATCAGTTTGTGACAAAACTTTCTCAAAATACTTTTTTGTGTACATCCACAAGTCTACAAAAGAATAAAACGTTACTTTCTAAACAAACAGCAGCTGAGCTCTATAACTTGCTTGATGAATTATCATGGAGAGAAAGAGGACAGGAAGTGGCATGGAAATCAACAATGAACGACTGGAGATGGAGCGCAAACAAACTAAAGAGGCTGGGGCTAATGAAGAGATACTGTAGCTGCGACTGAGACTTAAGGGAATGGGGAACAGGTCACGTGTAGCTACGTATGCATTGCATTTAGTCATTTAACGCATGTAATATGAAGGGATTTTTTATATTTTATTTTAAAAAATCAAATCTTGGACCTTGTTTGTGCACAAAATCTCCATCCTTGACTCTTATACACAAACAAGCGTTGTACATTTTTATATCAATAAAGTTTCATATCGCTTATGTGCCAACATAACGGAGCTGTGGCAGTTCTGAAGCTGATTATTTCTTCCGTTCAGTCACTTCCTGTTTTTAATGAAAAAGTTAAATACATACACAAGTGAGCCAAAACAATCCAAACCACTTGTTCTGTTCTTGGTTCTCAACTAACCAGGAAACGGCTGCTTCAGGTGAAACTGCAGCCGCCACCAAAGAGCAACACATGAACAACAAACAAGCAGATAAACACGTTTAGGCCCAAGTGATGGTTCTAACTGAGATCTCTGTCGTTTAGGCCCAAGTGATGGTTCTAACTGGGATCTCTGTCGTTTAGGCCCAAGTGATGGTTCTAACTGGGATCTCTGTCGTTTAGGCCCAAGTGATGGTTCTAACTGGGATCTCTGTCGTTTAGGCCCAAGTGATGGTTCTAACTGGGATCTCTGTCGTTTCCAGCCTACAGAAGATTTAAAACCAGCGAGTGCACCAGGCGACAAAAAGATCAAGGTCACCTCTGCTCCCACGACGACGAGCGCCGCTGCAGCCGGCAGTTCATTCAAAGCAGGTAGTTCAGCTGCCTCGTGCACGAAGCGTGCTTCAGTTTGTCTTCCTGTGCGTGGAACCACAACCCCTCGCACGTAACTGTGAGCTTCAGCCACAAGAGCCGGCCTGAGCCAGCTCGCTTTGGACTAACAACAAAAAGAAACCAGCAGTTCAGTTCCTCTGACAACACACACACTGGTTGAAGAACTCACTGAGGCCCAGTTCTTCTTCAGCACACGCTGGTTTGTTCTATTTTATATCGGAGGAAAAATACACAACAACAAATTTCAAGAGAGATGTTTATTTGTAATTTTGCTTTTAAGTATTTAATTAGCACAACCTTTTTTTCAAGAGTGTAACTTATTATTTTTATTTAACATTTATTTACACAGGTTAGTCTCACTGAGTCACGAGGACTCATTTTGAAGAGAGAATTGTTCTAGTCAGACAACATCTAGAAAACAAACAATACACAACAACAAAAAAGCAATTAAAACAAAAAATAGTATTAATAATAATAATAATAATGAATTCAATTTATAATGCACTTTTCATTAATAAAAATCTCAAAGTGCTACAATGTGTAACAAGGTAAAGGTAAAAAATAAAACAAGTGATAAAATCAAATAAAATCAATAATAATATCGACTAAGATCAAAGATAAAATCATGTAGATTTAGGCTTGCTTAAAAAATAAATAAAATAAAACAAGTGATAAAATCAAGTAAAATCAATAAAGATAACAGCTAAGATCAAAGATAAAATCATGTGGAGGCAGAATAGGCTTGCTTAAAAAAAAAAATAGTGATGAAAACACTGTTATGGTTATGGTTAGTAGCCTGGTCCTGTTAGCAGCATGGTCCTGTTAGCAGCATGGTCCTGTTAGCAGCATGGTCCTGTTAGCAGCATGGTCCTGTTAGCAGCATGGTCCTGTTAGCAGCATGGTCCTGTTAGCAGCATGGTCCTGTTAGCAGCATGGTCCTGTTAGCAGCATGGTCCTGTTAGCAGCATGGTCCTGTTAGCAGCATGGTCCTGTTAGCAGCATGGTCCTGTTAGCAGCATGGTCCTGTTAGCAGCATGGTCCTGTTAGCAGCATGGTCCTGTTAGCAGCATGGTCCTGTTAGCAGCATGGTCCTGTTAGCAGCCTGGTCCTGTTAGAAGACTGGTCCTGTTAGCAATTTGGTCCTGTTAGTAGTGTGGTCCTGTTAGCAGCCTGGTCCTGTTAGAAGCCTGGTCCTGTTAGCAGTGTGGTCTGGTTAGCAGCATGGCACTGTTATCAATGTGGTCCTGTTAGCAGTGTGGTCCTATTAGTAGTCTGGTCCTGTTAGCAGCGTGATCCTGTTAGTAGTGTGTTCTTATTATTAGTGTAGTCCTTAAACTGGGGATCCTGTTAGCAGTGTGGTCCTGTTAGCAGTGTGATCCTGTTAGTAGTCTAGTCCTGTTAGCAGCATGGTCTTATTAATAGTGTGGTCCTGTTAGCAGCATGGTACTTTTAGAAGTGGGGTACTGTTAGCAGTGTGGTCTTGTTAGCAGTGTGGTCCTGTTATCAGCATGGTCTTATTAATAGTGTGGTCCAGTTAGCAGCACGGTCCTGTTAGCAGTGTGGTACTTTTAGCAGAGTTGTCCTGTTAGCAACATGGTACTGTTAGCAGTGTGGGCCCATTGGCAATGTGGTTCTGTTAGCCGCATGGTATTGTTAGCAGCAAGGTTCTGTTGGTCCTGTTAGCAGCGTGGTCTTGTTAGCAGCGGGGTCCTGTTAGCAGTGTGGTCCCATTAGCAGCACCATCTAGCAGGTGACCAGCGTCTTGGTCTGGCCAGCAGCAGCTGTTGGTGCTGGAGGTTCGACAGTGAACATGGAGCAGGTTATGGTCCAACGACTCCATGGCCTTGAACTTTGTGAAGTAAAGTGTTAAGTGTTGTCATCACTGTATGTTCCCATACAATGGCAAAATTGGTTCTCAGCATTTAACCCATCACACCTGGGATACGCCCAGTTTATGGGGCAACTGGGGATAGGGTGTTTTGCTCAGAGACACCACGACATGTGGGATTGGCTGGGGATTGAGCCTGAGACTTTCAGGTCCCGAGTCAGCTGCCTTGCCTCTACCCCATCTCGGCCCCATCACCATAGTAGGAAGCTCCTGCATTAAAGCTGTTTGTTGTGGTTTTTAGGTGTAAACTATAGGAAAATAACAGAAAAGAGGAATAAAATAAACCTGAATGAATTCTAGTGCCACCCAGTGGCTGCTTTAGGTCTTAAAAACTGCTTCCAGTCCAAATTGAACTTTAAAACTTCCCACAATGTTTTTCTTTTCAGGGTTTGTGGTCCTGGTGTTGATCATCCTCGTCATCATTATTCTGTCCATCATCCTGTTCATGCTCAGGAGGGCGTCCAGGGTGAGACCGGAATAAAACCTCTTGTTTTGTTTTCCCTCTTAAACTGGACACATGCAAGATGATAACGTCGTGTTAGGTTGTCAAAGTTGAGGTAGAGTCCCTACTGTGGGTCACAAAACACTAAGGAAAGGGTCCTGTTTTGATCAACAGAAACCTTATTAAAAAATACAGTTTTATGAGTTTTAGTTATTTCCATAATAGTCATTTTTGTGCAGTTCAACTAAGAATATTTGGGTTGCAGGTCTTTGTTCTTATTTTGGGGGTCACAGGTTTGGTAAACACTAACTTACTGAAGACATGGTTCTAAATGTTGTTCTCTTTGGTTTTGCAGTCGTACTCGTTTGATCTCCAGGGTTTTGGACCCTCCCTCCATCTAGACGAGCCCACGGGAACCTTTGGACAAGTCTACGTGGATGACCTCGGTCAGTTTCTGCAGAATCAGAGTAAATACGTTTAAAGGATGTTCGCAATAGCCTTAACAATGTGCTTTGGTTTTTTCTTTGTTATTTTTCAGGTCAACGTGCTCCAAAAGACGTAGAGACGACTGAAGACCTGACAACCACACCGGCAGCCAATGGCATAAGTCCAGAACTGGTGGAAAAGGACCCCAGTGAAGAGAATGGTACCAGTGGTATGGTTTAAGTCTTTAATGAAGGATTAACCTTTTTAGTCCAGATTGTTCATTTGGACAGTTGCAACATCAATCACTAGACGGCTTTGATTATTTCTATTGATGGATTTAACTGGTATCCACAGTAACCACGTCCCATCATCATAAAGTCTTATTTTAACTCTGGAGGACTAGAACCTTCACCATGTCATCTGGTTTTCTCCTTCCAAGTGGTTCCTCAGGAGCAGCCAGAAACAAGCGAGGTGCAGAACTCACCCTGCAGCAGCTTCAGCTCATCGAAGGAGGACGAGCGAGCGCGGGCGACGTCCATCAAGCTGAGCAGCAACAACTTGTTCCTCGACGCGTTTGAGGAGCAGCAGCAGAACGAGAACGACAACAACCCAGGTGAGGTCCAGGTTCCAAGGTCCATGGGGGCCATCTTGACCCAAGGGCAGCAGGAGGGTTGAGTCATTAAAGTGCTCCACGCTCCTCCCAGGTCATAAAGAGCTTTGTTTATGGAATCCCATATTTTGTTCAGTTCATCTGATGGTGACTGTGAACAACAAGAGGCTGACGCGCCGTCAGACGTTCACCTGCAGTTATTGTTTAAACACCAACATCATCATCACCATCATCTGGTATAAAGGGAGCGTTGAAACTAGGGATGGGGCCGATCCGATCCAGTATCAATATCGGCATCCAATACCAGCATAATTTACATATCGGATTTTCCGATCCAACCTGCCTATATTTCCGATCCTTGAAGTATGTCAGAGCGCACACATATTACCATACCATACCATACCATTTTATTTATAAAGCACTTTAAACAGGAACAAGTCCACACCAAAGTGCTGGACAAACAAACACGCAACAGGCAACACAGACAATGAAGTACAACACGAAAAACATAAAAACATTGCAGATCATAAATCAAACGATCCAATACAAATCAGCTGGCATTGAAAGCGATGGAGTAGTAGTGAGTTTTTAACCGGGATTTGAAAACCGAGAGGGAGGGGGCCTGTTTGATGAGCAGCGGTAACTCGTTCCAGAGTCTTGGGCCTGCTACAGAGAACGCCCTGTCACCCCTGCGCTTAAGGCGAGTTTCTGGAACTATTAAGAGTACCTGATCCTCTGACCTCAAAGCACGTGGAGGGACATATGGGTGTATCAGATCCGAGAGATAGGCGGGGGCGAGACTGTTCAGCGATTTGTAGACATACATGAGAATTTTGAATTGGATTCGAAGATGAACCGGTAGCCAGTGAAGGGAGGCCAAGACTGGTGTAATGTGCTCTCTTTTGCGTGTGCTGGTTAAAAATCGGGCAGCTGCGTTCTGAACCAGTTGTAATCGTGCAATGGTGGCTTGACTGACGCCAAGCAGAAGGGAATTGCAGTAATCAAGCCTAGATGTAATGAATGCGTGAATCACTGTCTCCAGGTGCTTTTTGGATAACATGGGCTTCAGCTTAGACAGACGCCTCAGCTGGAAAAAACAGGATTTGACAATATTGCACCATACTCTGTGACTTGTGTCTTAACAATGTGTGAGTTAAACCCAAAGAAGTCACTCTGAGCCTCACAACAGGTAATACCCAAACTTTAATAGCACACAAGAGGCAGGTCTATATCACAGACGTCCTTCTGACTCATGGTGCAGCGCGGAACACTAACATACCGCTAAACATTATGGGAAATCAACACAGTCCACTCCCTGTTTTTTAGTTTCGTTTTTGATAGTGGCACTAGGAGTTGTAATTCTTGTTGGTTTTGATCAACAGATACAGATTTAAACTATACAGTACATTGAATTTATAAATGTAAATTCAATGTATAGTTTTCCATGGATGGTCATTATTTATGATCTGCAATGTTTTTATGTTTTTCGTGTTGTACTTCATTGTCTGTGTTGCCTGTTGCATGTTTGTTTGTTCAGCACTTTGGTGTGGACTTGTTCCTGTTGAAAGTGCTTTATAAATAAAATGGTATGGTATGGTAACTGTTTTGAGGCTCAGAGTGTCTGCTTTGGGTATAACTCACATAATGTTAAAACACAAGTCACAGAGTACAGTGTAATACATGTGCTCTCCATTCAAGAAATTCATTATTACAGTCTCATATACCTGAACTGTATCGGATCGGGAAAGTATCGGTATTGGCCAATACCCAGATTTAAGTATCGGATCGGATCGGAAGTAATAAATGTGGAACGGTGCATCCCTAGTTAAAACAACAACGTATAAAAATAAACCAAAAATTATGAAACATGACTCCAAAGTCAAACATTCAAAGATTTAGACAATAAAGAACGTCCGGATGTATGCACCAATAATTTTATTTATTAATTATTGTTGACATTATTGGCTCATTAAAAACTTTAATTTTTATATCCTCCCAGGAAAACATACAGAAACACTCACTTATTTTCAGATTATTATTGTTAAAGTCTGGAATAACAAATTATGGACGACGGCTTGTTTTTTTTTAACTTGTATTTTATAAACCCTGCTGCTGCCCTTGGGTCAAGACGACCCACAAGGTCTCAGTTTTCAAACCGAAGCCTCATGAGCCATTTGATCCAAGGTGGTTACGTTTGTTTAAATATGAACCAAAGAATCAGATTACAGGTAGTCCTTGACTTACGACGTTTCGGGGTTACATCATGCATCTCATTATAATATATATATATATATACATACATATATATACATATATATACATACATATACATATATATATATATATATATA
>JBBPBX010068374.1:6238-19144 GCA_038048925.1 Garcialebias charrua
TCTGTATTCGTGTCATGCTGCGGTCCAATCCATTACAGCTCCTTACTAAGAAAATGGGACGGAGGAGGGGGACACTGGCATACGCTGCCCCCCACCACAAGCTGTGCAGGTGGCAGCTTAAGGAGCGCTTTAAGGGATAATTGTGTTACACATGATGGGGAGTGTAAGCTGAACTCTGAACAGGCAGTACTGTCTGAGGGGTTCAGATAGTGAATGCTTGTAGTTTTCAAAATGAAATTTAAAGTTTTTCTGCTCTGGAATTGAGAGAGACTGTGAGTAAACAATGATTTTGGTGCGAGATATTCAAATGGGTAGGGGTTACCGAAGAACAGAGGTAAATTTTTTGATTTGCTTGAGCGTAGAGTGATAGATCATGGTGAGGGGAGGGAGCAGTTGTTTCCACTACGAGGCACAATGACTGAGCCAGGGGGTGGCCACCATCGAGCAGTCTCACCCCCGCAATCATTTGAGGAAACTATACTTTTTAGCAATATAAGAACTAGAATCTCTCAAATGAAAGCGGTGGTCTGTTTACGTGGTGGTCAACTTCTATTTAGACTTGGTGATTTATTATTTCCAACACCTACATTAGATATACTGTAGTGACACAACAAACTGGAAGTTGGCATGTTTCTTACTTTTCCAGTTATTCAGCTCACAAGGTTAGCATATATACATTTATGATAGCAGCCATCTTGAATTTTGACATGTCAGCCAAATTTTATAACGGAATCTTTATTACACATAAATGCAGCCACACACCAAAATGGAAGTCAGTACCAGTGGCGGCTGGCCAATAGAGGGCGCAAGGGCACCGCCCCACCACTCACCACCACCACATTACCTTGAATAAGACATAAAACATGTAAAAAAATAATAATAATAAAATAAAAATATTTCAAAATATATGTAAATATTATTTTAGTTGTGCAAGATAAATATTTTATACAAAGTAGTTAAAGGAGCTGTATGTAACTTTTCTAACAATATATTTTTAACATATTTCTTCACTCTGTCACTACCTCCTGACATACTGATTTTAGACAAGAAATCTCTGAAAAAACTATTGTCCCCTTGCTTTTCTAAAAGCATTTCTAAAAAGCCACAGTGACCCTCCGTTAACCAGCCAATAAAAACAGTTTTTAACCAGCCAATAAAAACAGAGCTTCTCACTTCTCACGCTCCTAACCCACGCCCCACCCTGTCCCAGCCCGCAGCGGCCGCGCAGGTTCTCGTTCAAAGCATTGCAAAGCGATGCAAAACTGTTTTGTGTGTGACACAAATGTATTAAATTCCCCTTCTTCATCCCTGATCTGGACTTTGCTTTTGTTTTTTTGCCAAAAGTCAAGTGATCGCTTCCTCCTTGCTGAGTCCATGACAGAAATCATAAGGAAATGAATGAATTTGTCACGAGCGAAATAAACTAGGGTTCAACGTGGCTGCCGAGGCTCTGCAGATTTCATGGTGTTCTGGTGTGCTGAACCAGCACTCCATGTTTTTATTTTATTTTTTAGAACGTTTTATTAACATATAAACACAGAAATTCGCATCTGCTACGACAGGACATGAAGGGAAGGCGGAGCAAAGGAAGCTGCTGCTCAGCAAGGGGGAACAGAGCCATATATGGCTCTGAGGGGGAGGGACCAGAAACGTGTCTCTGTTCAAAATGTTCCTAAGTTCCAGCGTGTTCCAGAAATTACATACTGAACCTTTTTGTATGGAAACATACACAGATGACAAAAATGTGACATTATTATTATTATTATTATTGATGAGTAAAGTTGTTTTGTTCATCAACATTGTCTGATTGGTGACCTATTTCTGCCCTGGTGTGCAAAACTCTTTGCCCATAGACTCTTGTTAAAAGCTGTACATGCTCCTCTTCATTACAAGAGATGGGGCCATTCTGGGGCGCACCATTCCTGCGCCCAGAGCTGAATGCAGCTTAATTTGCATATCATCACCCTCCCGCAGTGGACTGAACATCACAATTAATCAGCAGTCCAAAGACAGAGGCAGACAGTACACTGTCTTTTTACAGGAGCTGGTTTCACAAGGAGGCTAGGCTAAATGCATGTAGCAAGGCTAATGCTTTATTCTGCTTTCCCTGCCTCCTTTTTCAAACATCAGGATCTGACCCAGCATGGATTAAAACAGATATGACTGATTTAAAGAATTTTTTAGAAAAGGCAAAGAAGCATGAACAATCTGGGATGCACATGGAAAATGCACTGCGACTAGCCATGTTTAAGAAAATAAAGATTTCATCTCAGCTTGATGAAGGCTACAGGGTGGCTATAAGCGCAATGGGGAGGTTGACAAAAACAGGCACATCCTATCAAAAATAATAGACTGTGTCAAGTTCTGTGCTGCATTTGAACTTGCCCTGCGTGGCCATGATGAAAGTGAAAGCTCAGAAAATCTGATTGGTGGATTTCACTGGATGCAGTTCTATATGAGCGCCTGCAGACTGCCACTGTGTTTAAGAGAACATCTGACTGAAGAATGAACTCCTTGATTGTATGCTGTCAGTTTTGAGAGAGTGCTCATTGAAGAAATCAGGAGTGCAGACTTTGTCTCCATCCAGGCTGATAAAACAATGGGCATTTCCACTCCACACCCTTATCCCTTATTGCCACCCCCCACACACCACCACTCACCACTGGTCAGTACCTTACTTATTTCTCAAGTTATCATGCTCACAACATGTACAGACAGATGGACGGATGAATGGTATTTCCAATTCCCTTTGTTCACACTGGATGGGGGCCAAAAACTCTCCAGTAACTAAAATCAATGACTGATGACTTTAAGATCATTTCACTGGGTTAAGGTCCATTAGTGCAGACATTTTAAAGTTTCAGCCTGATACACAGCTCTTTTAGTGGACATGCGTTATGAGTTTTATAACTGTGTAAAATCCTTTATACCACAGTGACCCAGAAATCGTTTAAGTGCACAAAGAGCAGATTTCAGCAGGATTTCATGTTAACTGAAGTTATAAAGCTGGATCACTGACAGAGGGGGCATCGAGAGCAGGAGCAATGCTTTAGGATGTAATGATGAACACAACGATGATGCAATGATAAACACAACGATGTAGTCAACTCTGCTAATAAAGTTTGTTGAGCTGCAGAGCAACAATAACTATAGACTGACTGCTATGAGGCGGTAAACTAAAGCTGCTTTTGTAACCCAGAGTAATCGTCTTCTTCTTTCTGTAGGATGAAGCTTCCATCACACTGCAGAAAAAATATTCAACAAAGGTTTCAAAAAACAACTTTTCGTTTCGGCCTCCAGATTCTCCCAGTCTCAGTCCAAACATCTATGGGATGTTCTGAACAGACAACATCACAAAGACCCCACCTCATAGCTTCTAGGACTCAAACAATGTTCTACTAATTATGATATCATAGGAGACCCACAATACTATCAGAGTCTACATTTCAGTGGTTTCAGGTTTGTTTTTGAAAGAATGTTCATAATGATATGGCTGATCAGTGTGTGTCGATGGAAAAAAGAAAAGATGGCGGTGGAGCTTCAGAACCAGTTTATATTGTTTGGACCACCTAGGGATCGTTTACAGAATTTAATAATTCTAAATGTCATGACTTTATTGGTGTTATAGATTATGTTTTGTCCTCCCTGCTGCTCTCTTTCCATCATGTCTTTCTTTTTATTACTTTCCTCACAGTGATCCTCCACAACGTTCAATCTAAAGGAAGCTGAACCGAAGTACCAATAAACCAGTACATTCAGATTCATGCCAAACATTGTATTTAATACAACAAATGAACAGCCAACATATAAATACGTCATTTAGACCAGATGGAGACCACAGCTGGTTTAATGATAGTTACTTCTAACTGAATGAACAACCTGATGTGCATAAATACAGTAAAAGATCCAGAAAAGCTGAAATGAAAACCACCTGTATGGATCAGTGGCGGATCTACCATTAAGGCGAATGAGGCCGCTGCCTGGGGCCGCCAATGAGCAGAGGCCCCAGCCGTCACCTACATCCCTAACATTGCTCCTGCTTGTTAATGTACGTTTAACATAAAAATAATTATAGTTACGATGAAAACTATCTTTAAAAACGCAACAGAAAAAACGGTTGAGTTCTGTACCCCCCTACTAAAATGGACTATTCCGTCATGCGTCATGACGTCACCCACTAATCCAGGAAGTGCTGTATGCTCGCCTGCTGTTTGAGTGAGAAGGAAGCGGGAGACAGGAGACAGAAAAGCGGAGCTGAAAAACGTAAAAAGCGTCAAAAAACAATAACGTATGTTTCTTCACTACCGAAAGTGACAACCTTTTTTAATGGGTCGAATTCTAAAACTTCATCAACTGCTAATGACGGTCACGAGCGGCCCATTTAAAAGTGTGGCGGAACCGCTGGTGTTCTGTGAAGATTGCATGGGACACCGGACATCAGGATCCAGGAGGAAGTCAATGGCGCCGAGGCAGTGACTCAAGATGAAGATAAAGACGAGGATTCACAGCAAGATGATGAGGTACGAGTTTTAGAAATTATTTTGTAGGTTGGGTAAAAGAAATCCTAACAGTAATCAGCTGAGACAACCACTATTTTCACGTTTTCTTTCTGTATCAAAATATTAAAAGATATTCGACCTAAATCTTCTGACTTAAATAGGAGAGAGGGGATTATATATTTTACCTACTTTAGCTCTCTGCCCTGCTTGCTTAGTATACAGTATTATTAAATTATTCGGACTTTACATTGAATAGAATAGATCTAAAATATTCCACAGTTATCTATAAAAAAAATTCTCAACCATTTTACAAAATATTTGACTGTTAAAACTTCATCAGACTATCATTGTTTTGTTATTTGGTCCATAGTCCCTCCATTAAATACATTATAAAGCACAACTTATAGCTTTCAGAGTAATGCAAAAATGTGTTTTTTAATAATGACTGGTTTGCTTTGGACAGAAATGCCACTGTTAGTTTAAAACAACAGAATCAAAAGGCTAGGATTGCTAAATTAAAATGTTATCTAAAATGTAAAAATTGATATAAATGAAAACTGACATTCCCTGATGCATGCTCAATAATCCAGGTGGGAAAATCTGTGACATTATTTGAGTCATTTAGTTTACAGTATGTTTATGTTTATGTTTATTAAATTTGTTCATTTTTTTACAGAAGAAACTATACAAGACAATCTCATTAAATGATAGTGTACAAAATGTAAAAAAATGAAAGGTAGCAGAAAGAAGAATAAATCTTATTATATCTGCCCCTTACTTACAACAATCAGATTAAACAACAATAATCAGCCATGTAAACAATAATAATCTTCAACCAACTTTTTCAACAATCAGATTTAACAATAATAATCTTCAACCAACAGTACAAAATGACTAACTCTTTCTAATTTTCTAATTGATACAATACAAATTTACAACAGTACAAAATGACTAACTCTAATTTTCTAATTGATACAATACACATTACGCTATTTCATATATATTTTTTTAACACATTTGTTTTGATCATTTTTTTAAATGTAAAAATTGACTTGGCATTTTTAACTACATTCTCCAAGCCATTCCATAATCTAATTCCCTGGATTGAGGTAGAACGTCCCTTCAAACTGGTTCTGAATTGTGGTTTTACAAACAACTCTGTCCCCTTAAGATTATAACAACTTTGTCTTTTAACAAAGTGCATTTGGATATTTAAAGGTAATGCATTTCTTTGAGCTCTATACATAACTGATAAGATATTATAGTCTACTAAGTCATGGAACTTCAATAATTTAAGGTGATAGAATAATGTACTTGATGGATGACGATAATGCTTTCTAGTGATAATTCTTACAGCTCTTTTCTGTAATACGAATATAGGTTTTGTGATTGTTTTACACGCATTCCCCCAAACATCAATGCAATAGATTAGGTGTGGAACAATGATTGTGTTATACAACAAATATAGAGCCTTATCATTTAATAGGTCTCTGACTTTGTACAGTACTGCAATCGATTTAGCTATTTTTATTCTTACAGAATTTATGTGTTGTTTCCATGTCAGTTTGTCATCAATGATAACACCCAAAAACTTCACCTCACTCATTCTACAAATCTCACTATCCTCAATTTTGAGTGGGACATCAACAGTTTTCTTTTTATTACCGAATATCATGTAATTAGTTTTCTCTAGATTTAATGATAATTTATTTATTTTAAACCAAGTTTGTATCTTGACAAATTCTGTCTTTATCAATTCCAACATTTGTTCAATATCTTCACCTAAACAGAAAAAAGTGGTATCATCAGCAAAAAGTACACATTTAAGGAGTCCTGACACATTTACTAAGTCATTCACATATAAAATAAAAAGCTTTGGTCCAAGTACAGAGCCTTGGGGAACTCCACATGTGATATTACAGAGGTCAGATCTTACATCATTTATTTGTACAAATTGTTTCCTATCTTTTAAGTAGCTAGATACCCACTGTAATGCTGGTCCTCTAATACCATATTTGCTTAGCTTTTCTAGGAGAATGGTGTGATCAATAGTATCGAATGCTTTTTTTAAATCAACAAAAATACTGATACAATATTGTTTTTGATCGACAGCAGTAGTTATTTGTTCCATTAATTCCATGAGAGCCATTGATGTAGAGTTTTTTGCTCTAAATCCATACTGACTATTGCTTAGAATATTTTGTTTATCTAAAAATTGGTCTAGTCTGTTTACAAATAGTTTTTCAAGAATTTTTGAAAACTGTGGTAACAAGGATATAGGTCTATAATTGTTGAATACACATTTATCACCATTTTTAAAAAGAGGAACGACCTTAGCTACTTTCATATTATCTGGAAAAATTCCTGTTGAAAATGATAAGTTACATATGTATGTGAACGGCTCAATAACATGGCTCATTATGTCCTTTACAAACATCATATCCATGTCCACCCAGTCTTTCGATCTCTTGTCTGTAAGATGTTTTACTACATTCATTATTTCCTCTTTGTTAGTTCCATTTAGAAAAATACTATTTGCACAACCTGTAATTGAGTGGGTCACATTTTTATCTACTTTAGGTATCTTAGCTGCAAGGCTTGATCCAACATTCACAAAATATTGATTAAATTCATTTACAATTTCATTTTCATCATGAATTTCATCGTCGTCTTTTACAAAATATTTTGAAATACCAGTTTTTGCTTTATGATTCTTCAGGACACTATTCATTACTCGCCATGTTGCTTTCATATCACCATTACTTTTATCTAATAATTTACTATAATATTCTTTCTTATGTTTCCTTATAATCCCCACTAATTTATTTTTATACTTTTTATATTTTTCTTCAGCGCTCTGACTTCGCAATTTCAAGAAACATGAATACAAATAATTCTTTTTTTTACAAGCATTTCTCAACCCTTTTGTCATCCATGGTTGATCAATCGTATTTCTCTTTGTGTAATTTGTTTGCACACAATTTTTTTCGTACAGAGCTTCCAGGATATTCATAAACTCATCATATGCTCTGTTCGCATCATTGACATACACATTATTCCAGTCTTGTTTATCTAGATCCTCTTTCAGTTTTTCTAAAACTTTTTTTGACGTGTTTATGATCTTTTTCTTCATTGCGACTGCTTTTGTGATGCTTTGATCATTTTTATAGATTGTGAAAACTGGTAAATGATCACTTACAGTACGTCTTACAGTCTGTGTAAGTTTTAAGGTTTAAAAAGAAGTCAAAACTTTCAGTCTTAATTATGGAAACTTGGATAAATGAGAGCCTTCACATGTGTTAAATGTAATAATGTCTTATTTTTTCTTTTATTTCCTCCAACACTAACATATTTGTTGTTTTTTTCAGATGCAGTCTTTAAACATGCATCATTAAAGACCAGAAACAAGACAGAAGACAACTTTCATAGAAGTCCAGCTGAATAATCAAGGTAATTCATGATCACTTAATGCTGTAAAAAGTGTCTCATGCCTGGACATCTTGCTGTTCATATCAAGCCAGTGTGTGAATTCATCTCAAAGTACCACATCTCAACTACACACACTCACTTTTTCACATTGATCTAACAACTGTTCCCTGTTACAGAATATGTAATATAACGTTAAAAGAATTAAAGTTGTGAAAATCTTATAATTTAGGAAAATATATTTCTACTGTATTGCTCACATCTACCCTCTGTATTCGTTTGTGTTTATTTAGTGTTGTTGAATTTTGGTGTAAGACTTGATTTAGAGCCTTTTATTGCAATAATAAAACATCCATCCATCCATTTTCTTCCTCTTATCCGGGGTCGGGTCGCCACCTCAACTGGCTCCTCTCGATGTGGAGAAGCAGCGGCTCTACTCCGAGTCCCTCCCGGATGACTGAGCTTCTCACCCTATCTCTAAGGGAGAGTCCAGACACCCTGCGGAGAAAACTCATTTCAGCCGCTTGTATCCGAGATCTCGTTCTTTCGGTCACAACCCAAAGCTCATGACCATAGATGAGGGTGGGAACGTAGATCGATCGGTAAATTGAGAGCTTTGCCTTTCGACTCAGCTCTCTCTTCACCACGACAGACCGGTACAGCACCCGCTTCACTGCGGATGCTGCACCTATCCGCCTATCGATCTCACGCTCCAGTTTTCCCTCATTCGTGAACAAGACCCCGAGATAATAATAAAACATGTTTTGCAAAAAGACTTTAAAGGATAGTTGTACCTTATTAAAGTAGAGAAAAAAAAACAGTTGTTTTTATTGTCTAGTTCCCAGTATTAGACTATGAACATGAAAATCTTTGACCTTCAGGGCAGGGCCTAATGGTACATTTAGGCTGACTTGGGGGAGGGCCCCTTTACAAAGGTTTGCCTGGGGCCCCAAAATGTCTAAGTCCGCCACTGGTATGGATGTCCTCCCCCCTCGTTTACAATCCACCATCAACAATGTCAGCTCATCTGGAAGGTTTCTTTTTTTTTTTTCCTGAGACATTTTGTCCTTCATCCAGAGGACTTCTTCAGTCTGAGGAGGAGCCACAAACAAACTGAGTCCCACAAACAGCACACTCCCATAGTGGAAATAACCAGTTTGCTGGTGATAAGATGGCCTCCGGGGCCCGCCCTCTCCCCCGTCAACTCCTCTAAGGCAGACCATGCCAAAGTGGTTCAAAACACCAAAGTTCATGCTCAATAATCCAGGTAATAATCCAACAGTGTTTAGTCAGGTCTTGTGGACGGTTTCCATTTTTTGCAGTTCATTTTTTCCACTATGGGAGTGTGCTGTTTGTGGGACTCAGTTTGTTTGTGGCTCCTCAGACCGAATGAAGAAGTCCTTTGGATGAAGGACAAAATGTCTCAGCAAAAAAAAAAAAGAAACTGTCCAGATGATCTGACTGAACATTGTTACCTGGATTATTGAGCATGAACTTTGGTGCACCTTTGACCAGCTTTAATGTGAAGTTATAAAAACACACTGCATCAAATGCAAAACTAATTCTGTCTCCTAAATTACTGCAAAGATCTAAAAATAAACCTGTGAGCTTCAAGAACTTGGGGGTTCAGCCACAGACTGTTCTACAAAACCATAAAACAGGTTCCAAAGCTCACCAAAAACAGGATCATATTGGGATCAAATTAATAATTAATTAATAATAAAGGTTATTAATTAGGATTCAATTAAGTTCAGATCAAATCAGAGAAACACTCAGTTGTCCAGTTCAGCTCAATTATTAAAATTGTTTCACAGAATAGATACACGTCTGCCGTAACCAAGCAGAGTAACGGCCTGTCCTCACTGGAATGGTGTTTTGTGAATATACAAAGTATTTTTTTTGTTACAGCCTTGTTTTCATACTGTGGACTTGTAGGAGTTATTGAAAAATATTTTATGAAAACAGGTTTCAGAGTGAGAAAATCATTTAACACCAATTAACACACAATTCTTGTGTGGAACAGCCTAAAAACAGCTTTTTAAAACCAACAATCCCTCCTGTCTGAATTACCACTGAATCATCACACACTTCATGTACTTAGTACATATTTTTTGTACTTGTGTTGCAGACGTAAGTTTCTCAAGTACAACAAAACTTTTGTAAACTCCAATGAGCCAACAAGATGAGCAAAGCCACTGCTTTAAATAAAGTACAAAACAAAACCTTATTATTTCAACAGATAATCTTAAAAATATACATTTATTTATTTTACTGACGTGAATAATATTAAAGTGGTAGTAGCTGAGAGTCATTTCCAACCCATGCAGACTGATTGCATGACAAGGCAGCAGGCAACACTTTCATTTGTTCATGGTTTATGAGGCTGATACAGCTTTAATGACACGTTTCCTTCAGAGCAGAGAATCTGCAGTCTGAACAAGTTAAAGGTCCAGAACAGGGGTCTGCAACCTTTGAATAAAAAGAGCCATTTTTCCACTTTGCTTAATAATTACAACATGTCTGGAGCCAAAAAACCTGCTACAAGTGTGTCAACTGGTGGCCCATGGGCCACTACAGGTTTGTTGGAGATGGCTTTTACAGCCAGTGGGGGTGATATACGAAAAATATTTAGCTATTATTAACATTTATTGATATTTTTACATTTTAATACAAAATGAAAGACCAGATTCATGTTTTTAAAAAAAAGAAAAAATATGTAATTTTTTAAACAATTTTAAAAACAGTAAAACACTGAACTCTGCAGGTTTATGTGAGTTCTCTTCATAATAATAATGTATAATAATAATGTGTTTGTCTGTCATCTGCGTACGGTATGTTTCCCATACACAGACGAAATTCGTCTCTGCATTTAACCCAACCACCCCAGGTGGTGCAGTGAGCAGCCAGAGGGCGCTCGGGGAGCTGGAGAATTAGGTGTGCACTCATAGACACCCCAAGGTGTGTAGTGGCCGGGACGCGAACCCGTGTCCTTCGGGTCCCAAGTCAAACGCCCTAACCACTACACCATCTTCATTGTTGAAGAATTAAGTGTCCGACTTAATGCAGAAAGTTAGACAGTATAAAATTATACCAGTTTGTTGAATATCCAGTTACATTTTAAAGAAAAATAAATACTTTTGTTTACTATGACTTTGTTTTTTCTGTTTTATTCTTAGTGTCTTCAACGTTACTCACCATAATCCTTCTCAGAAACTTGTCTTAAGGATATTCCAGAACATTCTGGTGGTTTTGAGAGAAAGGTCACGCTGTGAGACTGGAAGTCCACTTAAGGGCCAGGCAGAGCTCCGCGTTTGCCCGAGCACAGCGCCACGCCGTGTGAGCGCCGCGGCACAAGCCTTTGAATGCGGGCGTGAACGCGCCAAGCTCAAATTTTACGACCGCTTACGCGCGCGCGTTGTCTCACAATAAACTGCCCGGCGACGGACTGTTTTGTATGAGACACAAACGTATTAAATTCCTCTTCTTCATCGCTGATCTGAACTTTTCTTTTGTTTTTTGCCAAAAGTCAAGTGATCGCTTGAAGCGGTCACCATTCGCTTCCTCCTCCGATGAGGAGGAATGAATGAATTTGTCATGAGCAACGTGGATGCGCCAGGTTCTAAATATTTCCTGGTGTGCTGGTCTGCTGTGTGGGCTGCAGGACCAGCGCTCCCTGTTTTAATTTTATTTTTTTCAGAACTTTTTATTAACATATAAACACAGAACAAAGCTGCGCAGCCCTCTGCCTTTTTGTCTCCCACCCGACCTGTCAATCAAATCAGTAGGTGTGTCAGCAAATGACCAATCAACGACCTCAGTTTGTCCCGTAGCTAAACGCTCCACCCTGCTTCTGCTCAAATGACGTCAAGTATTTGGAGCGAAAACGTTGGAGCTTCACGCTGAGCTCTGCTGTGAACTGCCCGCGCGCAGCACGCGCACGTGGCATGGCGCTCGGACAAACGCACAGCTCTGCCTGGCCCTTTAAAGTGTCTAACAAACTGCTAGCATGATGTAGTCCACATGTTTTACGTCTTGTATTTGTACTATTGTTCACATACTGTATTTGAAAATGACAGGAAGTCTGATAACACTATCTATTTTCAATGTTGGTAATAATTTAAATAAAATTCAGTTTTATGTTGGTTTTGGTCAAAGCCTGTAAGAGATGCTGCAGAGGTGCCAAAGAGCCACATGTGGCCCTGGAGCCACAGGTTGTAGACCCCTGGGGCCTCATGTATCAACCATGCGTGCGCACAAAAACATTGCGCACGTCACTTTCCACGCAAAACCCCGTATGTATCAAAACTGAACTGAACGTGAATATATGCGCATCCAGGTACATATCCACGCAAGCTCCCGAGCAGGCGTACGCACGTTTCTGTGGTTCTTGTTCCTTTGGCGACACTTACAGGTGTTTCAGAGAAACTGAAGCCCCACAGTCTGTGGTTGACTTTAAGAGCGGCTTGAAGACCTTTCTTTTCAACCGAGCATACTTTACTCCTCATGATTCTACTTTTGATCTTAGCTGATACTGTTGTTGATTTTAATTGTTTTATTATTTGTCTTATTGACATTCAAATATGTTGCACCTTGTAGGACACTGTGAGAAGTGCAAAAGGCTTACGGCACCTGGTATTCCCAGGCGGTCTCCCATCCAAGTACTAACCAGGCCCGACCCTGCTTAGCTTCCGAGATCAGACGAGATCGGGCGTGTTCAGGGTGGTATGGCCGTAAACGAAGAACTCTCTCACAAATAGGACTTTTAAAGTTTTCCCAACAAGGAAACCCATTGCATGCTAATTGTTTTCCTCAACTTCTGTTTTCATGAAAACAATCATTGCAGGGCTTCTCAAGTGTTTTACCTTCAGAGGAGAAAAAACTTACTTACTTACTTACTTACTTACTTACTTACTTACTTACTTACCTGTTCACACAATGAACATAATAATGTATTGACCCCCAGCAATTTTTGAGTAAAATA